>JAGXOD010000005.1:6980000-7047500 GCA_020368025.1 Brachyhypopomus occidentalis
AATGTGGGAAATAAAACATCAAACATCTGTCAGCGCAGATACACGGAATAATCCACAAGGAAACGGAATTAGAATGATACACATTACTTCAGTGTAGCTTTACAATATTTCACACTTGTAGCATTAAGCTAGTTATTTCAGAGTGTGTGTGTGTGTGTGTGTGTGCATGCTTAAGGGTGTGTGTGTGTGTGTGTGTGTGTGTGTGTGTGTGTGCATGTGTGTGTGTGTGTGTGTGTGGACTGCCCGCCTGACTGCTTTTGTGGACACAACACCAGGTCCCTGTCGACATTCTCCCCAGGTCTCCTGCAGGATGGGGGTCACCTGCCAATGTTTGACATTAAATGAGGCTGAACCAGCAAAATAAAGAGCCAGTGCGTCTATTTCCACATGCAGGTGACAGCATCGCGGACACGGCTGCATGGCACACGGGGAGGACCACCATCTGCCCCCTCTCCTCACAGCTCATTTATGGGCATTTCCTCCAGTACACTCGCTAAACAGCAAAGCGGGTGGGGGCCAGAACAGCAGGGGTGGCAGGACCGGAGAGCTGATGGCCACACACGTGCACGCACGCATGGACACTGGTTAATGAGTCTGTATCAGTGGAACAGGGCTGGTGATGGCAGCAAAACATGTTACTCCTCTGACCTCCCCTCTCCTCCACCCTCTGTGCCTCTCGTACTCCTCCCCTCTCCTCTCCTCTCCTCCCCTCTCCTCTCCTCTGCTCTCCTCCCCTCCCCTCCCCTCTCCTCTCCTCTCCTCCCTCCCCTCTCCTCTCCTCTCCTCCCCTCCCCTCTCCTCTCCTCTGCTCTCCTCCACTCCCCTCTCCTCTCCTCTCCTCTCCTCCCTTCCCCTCTCTCCCCTCCCCTCTCCTCTCCCCCTCCCCTCCCCTCCCCTCTCCTCTCCTCTCCTCCCCTCTCCTCTCCTCCACTCCCCTCTCCTCTCCTCCCTTCCCTTCTCTCCTCTCCCCTCTCCTCTCCCCCTCCCCTCCCCTCCCTCTCCTCTCCTCTCCCCTCTCCTCCCCCCCTCCCCTCTCCTCTCCTCTCCCCTCCCCTCCCTCTCCTCTCCTCTCCTCCCCTCTCCTCTCCTCCCTTCCCTTCTCTCCCTCTCCTCTCCTCCCCTCCCCTCCCCCCTCCCCTCCTCTCCTCTCCTCTCCTCCCCTCTCCTCTCCCCCTCCCCTCCTCTCCCTCCTCCCCCTCCCCTCCCCTCTCCTCTCCTCTCCTCCCTCTCCTCTCCTCTCCTCTCCTCCCCTCTCCTTCACTCTCTTCTCCTCTCATATCTCCCATTCCACATCCATCTGCGGTGTCTCTTGTGGGGAATCAGACAAAGGACGCAGACGTCAGACGTATCTGAACACGGGATGAGAACGGGAACGGTGAAGGGAGTTTGTGAGTTGTGAGTTTGTCCTTGATGAAAATACGCAATTTAACAGGCATTTGGAAACAGGAACATAGATATAAAAAATGCATGATTTGAATGCTTTGTAAGAGTTTAGGAGAGGTGGTCAGATACCGTGTAGAAATGGTTGCTTTGAGGTTTTAATGCCAGATCTTCTAAAATCCTGAAATATCTTTAAATTGGATGTCAGAAAATATGAAAACAACAGGTTGAGCACGAAAATTGCACAATATCTGAAGTTCAACCTGAAAACAACTTTAATGAGAAGCAGATAGCAGAATGCCGCTGGAATTCCAGCACACTCATTCAACACACCCATGTGCACACACACACACAAACACACACACACACACTCATTCAACACACCCATGCATGTGTGTGTGTGTGCACATGCTTGGGTGTGTTCAGTGAATGTGATTGGGGTGTGTGTGTGTGTGCTCACTCACACACCCACATACCCTCATTCAACACACCCATGTGCATAGACAAACAGACAGAACTCACATCCATGTAAACACATATACAGTATAAATGCCTGGACACACACTGTGACAGACTTTCTCGGCGTGAATGTCTCTATAACAGCATGCGCAGGTCACAAACAACTTTAATCTGCATTCCTGCAGCACGAAGACCAGTGTACAGGGCAATGAAAACATCATCATCTTCACTTCATGAGCTCGACCCCACGGGTGAGTGTGAGGAGTGTGTGAGGATCTATACTTGGTTTAACTTTCTTTGTGGGGACAGCCTTATGGACACAGTGAGAAGTAGAAATACATAGGTCAACCTACAACCCCCCCTCCCCCCACCTACTAGACAATAATGTGTGTGTGTGTGTGTGTTCATATTTCACTAAGGAAGCCAAACACTGAGAAAATGACACATATAGCAGTAAAGAGAAGAGTGTGTGTAAGACCCTCCAAGCCCATGTTGGGTGAGTGGTTCTTATCTGATGGAGATGTCTGTACATTCCTCGGTGTGTAAACAGTGGTGAGGAAGACGAGTCCAGTGGAGAGGGAGAGACAGAGGCAGACAGCAGGACAGGGAGAGGAAGGCATGCGCCACACTAGCATGATCACACCATCACACCTCAGTGTGCTGATGTTATCAGCAGCTCATTCAAAGTACAGCTGAGCACCTGCCTCTGTGGGTGTCTCTCTCTCTCTCCGTCCCTTTGTGTCTCTCTCTCTCTGTCCCTTTGTGTCTCTCTCTCTCCCTCCCTTTGTCTCTCTCTCTCCTTCCTTCTCTCGTTCCCTTGCTCTCTGCTTCTTTACTGCTCTGATCAGTGTTGTGGACTGTGTAGTATTTGGGTGTAAGGAATGTCACTGGTTAGCATATAACCTTGTAAACAAGTTTAGCGGAAGCCAAAATGAACACTGTGTTTTACACACACACAGACACGCACAAATGCGTGCGCACACAAAACACACACACTGAAGTGTATACTCGTCAGTCATGTCTGACTGGTGTGCAAGCAGAGGACATTCTGGAGATTTTTGTCGTGGCTTTTCAACGTCTTGCGTCGTCTCTGTCCAACTCTGTGAAGCTCGGTGTGACCTGGGTGCACGCAGCCTGTGACGGAGAGACCCCACTCCAGCAGGGATGGTCTGCTATCTCCCCGAGTGACAGCTGGAACAAAAGGAAACATTTGTGCTGCCTCCATCGCCGGCGTAGTGCCTCAGTTCCCACTGTCCACCGCCACTTCACCTCAGTCTCCCTTTCACTCGGCCTGCCGCTCAGAGAAGGATGTTGCAGACTTCCCAGTCGATGACCCCGACTGCTCCACACTGCACGTGCGCACACACACACACACACGCACACACACACACACACACACACAGGAAACACACACACCACTTGTTTTGTACTTACTGAATCTCAAATGGAGGAATGGCATGGAGAGAGAGAGAGAGAGAGAGAAGTTTACAGAACTTTGAAATATATTGCCCTGATCATCCTCAGCACTCTCAGGGGACACATGATTAAAGGTACTGAGATACTGCTCATCTCCATCCGTCTCTAATGAAACACTCCCACGCCTGTTACCCCACCAGGAGGGGTGGTTCCCCATGCCTGTTACCCCAGGAGGGGTGGTTCCCCATGCCTGTTACCCCACCAGGAGGGGTGGTTCCCCATGCCTGTTACCCCACCAGAGAGGGGTGGTTCCCCATGCCTGTTACCCCACCAGGGAGGGGTGGTTCCCCATGCTTGTTACCCCACCAGGGAGGGGTGGTTCCCCATGCCTGTTACCCCACCAGGGAGGGGTGGTTCCCCATGCCTGTTACCCCACCAGGGAGGGGTGGTTCCCCATGCCTGTTACCCCACCAGGGAGGGGTGGTTCCCCATGCCCTGTCCTTTCCCACTGGACATCCAGAGGAAGTATTCGGAATGGTGAGAGGAAAGTAACTATGTTACTCAGGCACAGGGAGCTGACCACACACACACACACACACACATTCACACACAAAAGTGCAGGGGAAATAAATGTACAATGTTATGTAATGGTAGTGCTAAAACGTTTAAACGGGTCATTGTGTTTACAGTGGAATATGTGGTTCTTTTTGTAGCGTTTTCTACATCATGGTGCACTGTGGTTTGATCTGGCCTTGACTAATGAAAGGACGTTGTTTTTGGCATACTGTGACGTAAAGTTCCACTCACTCTTCCCACCCTAACCCCATCAGCCAGATGACCAGCAGGCCTATACATCCCATCACTCCTGCAGCCTAGCACTGCCTTCAGATCAGCCTTGGATACCTTCAGCCTCTCTGCCTCCGTTACCATAGAGTTGCCATGGTTTTTCACCAGTGCTTCTGTGGTCAAATGTGTTTTGTTTGTTCAGAATGTATCTGAACTGGCACTCAGAGAGAGAGAGGGAGAGTGTGTGTGTGTGTGTGTGTGTGTGAGAGAGAGAGAGAGAGAGAGAGAGATGCAGTACTGGTTGCCATGGGGACCAAGCATCAACGTGGTTGTTATCAAACAATTGCTGATAGTTCAGGGTTCTGGAAACAGCTGCTTTTAGCTTGAGATTCAACAAGATAATGGCAACAAGATTCCATAATTACTAAAATATCACCTTCAAAAACTTATCTCTCCAAAAAGTGTTAAGTGTTGAGTGTTAAGTATTTAAATGACACTTAGATCAAACATATGTGTATGCAAAGTGTTTACAACTCACTCTCTCTCTCACACACACACACACACACACACACACACACACACACGTATTGGACGTTAGCGTTTTATCACACAGCCTCATAACCCTTTCAAAGCCTCTTCATCAAATCAGTAAATCTATCCAATTTGGCACAATATATTATGGCAATAAAAATATATCCTGATTTATTACAGTTACCCTGCACACTTCAGCTAACATGCTGGTTCCATGTGCATGTGTTAGACATGGAGCTTGTAAAGATCTTAATAAGATCACACCAGGAAATGGGAGGAATTGGACCTGATATGATTGTGAATAATAAGGTAAGAGGAGAACATTTTCATGTACGCACCCGCAAAACACACACGCACACACGCACATGCACACGCAAACACACACAATTTGTTTTTCCACACAGCCATGTTAGCCCTTCTGACTGATGTGACTCCTAGACAGCCGTGAAGACCTTCTTTTGATTGAGATAACCAGTCTGCTCTTCCTTAGACAGATGGACGACGGGTCACTGCCAATTGTAGATTCTGTTTCTCTGGTTCGTCTGAAACAGTCTATACTCTTTGTGTTATATATGGGAATAATCGCTGTGCGCCATGGCGTCGGACACTTGAGAGCTCGCGCGTGTCACTAGACGGGACTCCCTCCCCCATCCTGTACGGGGACTCATCCCGAGTCGTCTGGCGTGTCTGTCCTTTGTGGTGGTGCTGGGGACGGGGGGAGCACCAGCTGCTGCAGTAGTGCTGAGACCCAGCAGGCATTAACACTGCAGCAGCTTACAGCACACGTCTGAGAGCGTCTGGGATCCTAGACCAGCAGGCATTAACACTGCAGCAGCTTACAGCACACGTCTGAGAGCGTCTGGGTCTGGGATCCTAGACCAGCAGGCATTAACACTGCAGCAGCTTACAGCACACGTCTGAGAGCTGAGAGCGTCTGGGATCCTAGACCAGCAGGCATTAACACTGCAGCAGCTTACAGCACAGCAGCTTACAGCACACGTCTGAGAGCGTCTGGGATCCTAGACCAGCAGGCGTTAACACTGCAGCAGCTTACAGCACACGTCTGAGAGCGTCTGGGATCCTCCTGGAGGATGTGGCTCCAGCCTGGAGCGAGATGGGGCGGGGGATGGGTGATGGGTGACAAGGCAGCCCCGCACAACCACACACAGTCCCGCATAACCACACACAACCACACACAGCCCTGCACAAATACACAAAGCCACACACAGACCCGCACAACCGCACACAACCACACACAGCCCTGCACAACCCCAAACACCCCCACACAACCGCACACAGCCCTGCATAATCACACACAACCCCACACCATCACACATAGCCCCATACAACCACACACAGCACTACACCACCACACACATCCTCACATAACCACACATAGCCCCTCACAACCACACACAGACTCACATAAACACACACAGCCCCTCACAACCACACACAGACTCACGTAAACACACACAGCCCCTCACAACCACACACAGACCCACACAACCACACACAGACCCTCACAACCACACACAGCCTCACATAACCACACACAGCCCCTCACAACCACACACAGACCCACACAACCACACACAGCCCCTCACAACCACACACAGCCCCTCACAATCACACACAGCCCCTCACAACCACACACAGACCCACATAACCACACACAGCCCCTCACAACCACACACAGCCTCACATAACCACACACAGCCCCTCACAATCACACACAGCCCCTCACAACCACACACAGCCTCACATAACCACACACAGCCCCTCACAATCACACACAGCCCCTCACAACCACACACAGACCCACATAACCACACACAGCCCCTCACAACCACACACAGCCCCTCACAACCACACACAGCCTCACATAACCACACACAGCCCCTCACAACCACACACAGACCCACACAACCACACACAGCCCCTCACAACCACACACAGCCTCACATAACCACACACAGCCCCTCACAACCACACACAGCCCCTCACAACCACACACAGCCCCACACAACCACACACAGCCCCTCACAACCACACACAGACCCAAGTATCCCAGGGATAGTGACGCAGTTTATATTGAAGGGCTTCGAACGTTCAAGGACATTAGAGAGAATGGATCCTTCACGCCCTGCTGAGCTGGGCTTTACTCTGCTGTTGAGAACACACACAAAGCAACATGGATCCTGCTGTGAGAGCCCATACGAAGCAATGCGACGGGGTTGGAGCGTGTAAGTGAGTCCAGGGGTTATGATTGGCTGAGGGACCTTTGAGTCTTGTAGCAGTAGCACCAGCAGTGCCGGCCCGCGGCTCGGTTCTGCTTCCTGCTACAGTCTTGTGCAGTCGCTAAGACCCAAACACTGGCATAACTTTGGGAACAACTAACTCATGTAGCCTATCTATTGACCTGGTGCAATAAACATTAAGCACATTCTCTGCCTTACACTCATTTAGCAATTCTAAAGCACATCTTTTTGTTCCCATTCATTAGACACAAAATTCAAAACAGAAACACTGCCATGCAACTGCCACACCAGCCTAACTGTGCTGCTACACTCTAGCGTCATCCAGGACATTTCAACATGTGAATAGGTAAGTAGCCCTATGCGCTATATCGCTACTGAACTCACAGAACTGAACAGTGAATACCACTGTACTACAATAGTGTAGTACCATATCAGTGAGTCTATCCGAACTGGACCAGTGACAGTGTGAAACGACTGCGTTATGAAACTCTGATGTCCTCTCCCAGTACCGTTTATGCAAGACAGAAAATAAATACTCCTCTTGTACTGTTTTACTTTAAGGTGTAAATGTACTGAATATGCATAAATAATCTGTATATTTGTGAATATATATGCATATGTGAGTACTTTGACAGACCTTTATGGCAGACTACACACTGAACACTCAAACACATGTTGTAGTATTTTCCATTTCCATCAGTGTGCAGTTGTCAAATAGGCTGTTCATCTGATATTTGTGTGTAGAGTTTGAAAACAAAAAAAAAAAACTTTGGTGTTTGTGTTTTCTAAAAGTGTGTGTGGTTTTGGCTGCTGTGTGTGACGTTTTGACAAAAGGAGACATAGTTTCAGAAATTGGGTCTTAGCGACTGCAAACTGTAACATGATAAGCAGTCCCCAGCCCTCGGGATGATCTCGGCGCTACGGGTTTGAATTTCCCAGGGTGCACCTGGGATCCACTGATAACACACTCCTTTACCAAGGTTGGAGGGGGGGTCGCGCATGCGGCAGCGTGTGGATAATGAGACGTGCTTGTCTGTTAATGGCAGGGATCGGCATGCTCTTCCATGTAACGAACCAAGAACATGCCCTGTGAAGGGAGAGATAAGATGGGGGGGTTTGGGGTCAGTGTCTTCACTCTGATCCCAGATCAGCTCAGAGCACAACACAGCTTGCCTCTGGTGTAAGCGTGGAGGAGGAGCATGAAGCTTTACCTTCCACACCTTCTAGGAGCTCAGCAGAGAAGAGGACGGTACTAAGGGAGAAGACGAGAGGGGAAGAACCACAGAACACAGCTGTAGGTGCTGATGTGGCGTGTGCTGGTGTGGCGTGTGCTGGGGTAGCGTGTGCTGGGGTAGCGTGTGCTGGGGTAGCGTGTGCTGGGGTGTGCTGGGGTAGCGTGTGGGGTGCTGGGGTAGCGTGTGCTGGGGTAGCGTGTGCTGGGGTAGCGTGTGCTGGGGTAGCGTGTGCTGGGGTAGCGTGTGCTGGGGTAGTGTGTGCTGGGGTAGTGTGTGCTGGGGTAGCGTGTGCTGGGGTAGTGTGTGCTGGGGTAGTGTGTGCTGGGGTAGCGTGTGCTGGGGTAGTGTGTGCTGGGGTAGCGTGTGCTGGGGTAGTGTGTGCTGGTGTGGCGTGTGCTGGGGGGTGGCGTGTGCTGGGGTGGCGTGTGCTGGGGTAGCGTGTGCGGGGGTAGCGTGTGCTGGGGTAGCGTGTGCTGGGGTGGCGTGTGCTGGGGTGGCGTGTGCTGGGGTGGCGTGTGCTGGGGTAGTGTGTGCTGGGGTAGCGTGTGCTGGGGTAGTGTGTGCTGGGGTAGCGTGTGCTGGGGTAGCGTGTGCTGGGGTAGCGTGTGCTGGGGTAGTGTGTGCTGGGGTAGCGTGTGCGGGGGTAGTGTGTGCTGGTGTGGCGTGTGCTGGGGTGGCGTGTGCTGGTGTGCTGGGGTAGCGTGTGCTGGGGTAGCGTGTGCTGGGGTAGTGTGTGCTGGGGTAGCGTGTGCTGGGGTAGCGTGTGCTGGGGTGGCGTGTGCTGGGGTGGCGTGTGCTGGGGTGGCGTGTGCTGGGTGGCGTGTGCTGGGGTAGCGTGTGCGGGGGTAGCGTGTGCTGGGGTAGCGTGTGCTGGGGTAGTGTGTGCTGGGGTAGTGTGTGCTGGGGTAGCGTGTGCTGGGGTAGCGTGTGCTGGGGTAGCGTGTGCTGGGGTAGCGTGTGCTGGGGTGGCGTGTGCTGGGGTGGCGTGTGCTGGGGTAGTGTGTGCTGGGGTAGTGTGTGTGCTGGGGGGGTAGCGTGTGCTGGGGTAGCGTGTGCGGGGGTGGCGTGTGCTGGGGGGTAGTGTGTGCTGGGGTAGTGTGTGCTGGGGTAGCGTGTGCTGGGGTGGCGTGTGCTGGGGTAGCATGTGCTGGGGTGGCGTGTGCTGGGGTGGCGTGTGCTGGGGTAGCGTGTGCTGGGGTAGCGTGTGCTGGGGTGGCGTGTGCTGGGGTAGCGTGTGCTGGGGTGGCGTGTGCTGGGGTGGCGTGTGCTGGGGTAGCGTGTGCTGGGGTAGCGTGTGCTGGGGTGGCGTGTGCTGGGGTAGCGTGTGCTGGGGTGGCGTGTGCTGGGGTAGCGTGTGCTGGGGTAGCGTGTGCTGTGTAATGATAGCTTACTCAAGCTTTATTTCACCACAGACATCGATCCCTGGCTCGTTCCTGCTTTTACAACCCGGCCCGGACAAGCCATCACACGGCTTATGGACCTAATAAAGCTCAACCCGATGACCTGGCCTTGCCTGCTCTCAGCAGCTCAAGCCCCGCCCCCCACTCTCACACCCCGCCTCCTCCTCTCCCCCACTCCGCCCCCCTCTCTCACATCCCGCCTCCTCCTCTCCCCCACTCCGCCCCCCTCTCTCACATCCCGCCTCCTCCTCTCCCCCACTCCGCCCCCCTCTCTCACACCCCGCCTCCTCCACTCGGACCTTGCTAAAAGCTTTGGGCTTTATGAGACCAGATTGATTTCCAATCTTTACCGCCGACTCCCTTTCAGCTCGGCCAGGATCACCCGGTCCCCTGCAAACGAGGCTGCTTCTGTCTTAGCGACAGGCCGCACACAGGGTCTCACACGCACGCGTGGATTTTAACCGCTAACCACGGCAGTTCACAGCAATCGGTGGGAACTCAGCACATGGCATTAGCCACAAATAAGACGTGCTATAAGAGATATTACCCAAATAATCTGATTAGCAAAGCGGGAAGAGGATGGTACAGCGATGAGGCTGAAGGAGGTAGATGACGATGGTATGAAGACGAAGATGAGCTGTGTGGAGGGCAGCACCCTGTCTTACGCTGCTCATGAACCAAACAGTTAAAAGGGGAACAGGCATGAAATCTGAGCAGCTCTTTATCTTTAGCCAGTCTGCTAATGCCTTTCTGTCTGCCCGAGCCCTGGCGAAGAGGCAGGAGGAGGTGCTGGAGGGGGCACGGTGGTGCAGGAGGAGGTGCTGGAGGCTGTTGGGTGGTGCAGTACATATGATGCTTTTTCTCAAACCAGATCTCCCCTTCCATTTCCTGTTGAGATAGTCAATCTACCCCTGCTGTCTCTCTGCTGTCTCCCTGTCTGTGTCTATTTCTTTCTCTTGTCCTCTCTTGCTTATTTGCTCTCCCTTTCTCTCTGTCTTCCTCCCTCTCTCCCCCTCTCTCTGTTGCTGTCTCTCTCTCTCCCTCTCTCTCTCTTCCTCTCTCTCTCTCTCTCCCTCTCTCTCTGTTGCTGTCTCTCTCTCTCTCTCTCTCTCTCTCTCTCTCTCTCTCTCTCTCTCCCTCTCTCTCTCTTCTCTCTCTCTCTCTCTCTCTCCCTCTCTCTCTTTCTGTCTCGTTCCTTCTCCCCTTGTTTTGCTCGTTTGGTGTTTGTAATCCATACCTGGACAGGCGCCAGCAGTCTTTGCAGGCACCTGCTTTAGCCAGCTGCACACAAACAGCTCACACACACACACACACACACACACACAGGAAACACCACATAGGACACATCTCGTTCTCTGAAAAATGTGCACTATGTGACTCATGTAGATGATGCTGTATCTATCTCAGGTTAAGTGTGGATGGCAGCGGCAGAATGCTTTATTCTGTGGAGGGCCGTGAGCACTGACTATGACTTCAGCATAATTCTGAGTTCATGTGCTACTATACCAAGTAGTGGTTGATCTTTACCAAGAGGAACACACGGGCTCAGAAGGTCTAATGATACTAAAGGGCACATTGACCCTCAGGACACACAAACAAGTCACACCACCAGTTTTCCATGAAAGGGCTGTGTGTACTCAACCGTAAACAACCGTAAATAACCGTAAACAACTGTAAACTGACCCTCAGACCTGTCCCACCCAGACTACAGGAGAGAGAAGAGTGACCCACAGACCTGCCCCACCCAGACTACATAGTCCTCCACCCAACAGAGATTCACTGTGGAGCAGGTTAACAATGCTTCGTTGGAGAGGGAGCTTTCAGCCACTATGGAACTCTCTTCCTGAGGAGCTCAGAGACATTTCATCCCTGCACATCTTCAAGAAGAGTCTCAAAACCTGCTTGTTTCGTCCTGCGTTCAGTTCAGGAATTTCTACAGTTTATCATTTTATTATTTTATTACATTATTTAATTACATTTTATGTTTGTTTTGTTATATTTTATTTATGTCTATAAATTCTGTAAAAGACTTTGAGTTGCATGTATGTATGAAAGGTGCTATACAAATAAAGATCATTATTATTATTACTTATCCTCTGCCTCCCTCTTCGCCGTCACACCTTGGTTACCACAATCACACCTCTTTGTCACTTTGTTGCACGTAAAATCTTCCTGGAGCAGAACTCTGCGTATTGACATCTCAGGAACAGAGGGTCCCGCACTGCGGGGCAGATGCCCTGGCATTCCCGTGGCTCTGCGCGGTGTCCCGTTCCGTTCCTGAGAGAGGGGGTGAGGGGCGCATGCCGACAGCACCGCGCGGAGGGCCACTGGCGGATGGACGGGCTGCTGAGAGAATGTGTGCACAGCCAGAACACACAGGCGCACGTCAGCCAAGGGAACACAGAACAGCTCCGGCTCTGGAGAACAACACCGTATAAATCAGCCCGCGCCAGTGACCCTGTCAGCAGACGCTCCGCATGCACGCCGGAGACGAAGGCCATGCCAGCCTGTGCCCACACCGTAAACACTAAGATCTAAGGGAAGATGATCCTGAGGTATATCATACCTGTTATCTCTGCCACTAAATTAGTCTGCAGTTATTCAAGCAAGCTGATTTGGAACAATCTTATTGAATGAAATGAGCACATACTGCTTTCTCTCTCTCTCTACACACACACACACACACACACACACATATATATATATACATGTTCCTCTTCCAACATGACTGTGCACCAGTGCACCACAAAGCAAGGTCCATAAAGACATGGATGGCAGAGTCTGGTGTGGATGAACTTGACTGGCCTCAAACTGACAGAACACCTTTGGGATGAATTAGAGCGGAGACTGAGAGCCAGGCCTTCTCGTCCAACATATGTGACGTAAACAATTGCGCTTCCGGAAGAATGGTCAAAAATCCCCGTAAACACACTCCTAAACCTTGTGGACAGCCTTCCTAGAAAAGTGGAACCTGTTCTAGCTGCAAAGGGTAGACCAACGTCATATTGAACCCTATGGATTAGGAATGGGATGTCACTTAAGATCATATGTGAGTCAAGGAAGGTGAGCGAATACTTTTGGCAATGTAGTGTGTATATACATATATATATACATACATATAATTCCATTATGTGAAAAATCACAATTAAATCCATTTTTTTTATGGGATAATTATCCATGCTGGTCAACACAGTTCTGTTCTATGAGTTGTGGACATGTCACATACTAACCCATCTGTGTAAGCCCTTCTGGTCCCTAGGTGGTCCCGTGCTGGGCCTGGCCCCTCTCCAGCATTCCGGCTGTTTGGGACGAGAGACACAGCGTTCCCTGGAAAAGCACTCAGACAGCACTGTAATTAGCAGCTACACCTCCCCCCCCCACCCCCACCCCCCACCAAGAGCTCCATCACCATTTCTGCCATCCACAGCATATCCTAGAAAGAGGTTTGCCCCACCCGCTCTCACAAGCTCCGCCTCCTGAAGTGCTGAAGGTTGCCTGTTTTGTTTTTTTTCAGCACAGCGTGCTCAAAACTCTGCCATACTGCAGGAGGTTGATCCTTAAGGTCCCGCCCACGTCTCAGGTTTTGATTGATCGTGCTGGGATCCCAGTCAAATGGCCCTAGGTTTAATGTTCCCTGCCCTGATCCGAACATTGTGTGTCACTGATAAATGCATGTGCAAATAGAAAGGTAAGACTGTCATGTACACATACCAATGTGTGATGTTTCTGACAAATAAGGAGATTGTTCAACAAACTGCTCACAGTGTGAAGAGCAGAATAAGAGTAATAGAGTAATATATTATGGGTATATATATATGAAAATACTTCTTGCTACACAACAGCTGTTCTCTTTCTGTCATACTGCCACACCTGTCACCCTCGCTCTGTCACCGTTGTTCTAGCTAGACAGAGGTGAGCTTCAGGCTTCGCAGCATGGAGAGGTCGGGGCTAGTGTGTCCTGGCCCTGTCCTGTGGTGCACTGTGTCTGAGCTGAGAGTTTTCACCATAGGACCTCAGAATGCATGACCCAGTTTACATGAGAGAGAGAGAGACAGAGAGACTGAGAGAGACAGAGAGAGAGTGAGAGAGATAGAGACAGAGAGACAGAGAGAGAAAGAGAGAGTGAGAGAGACAGAGAGACAGAGAGAGACAGACAGCTGTCATTGTTTCTGTAAGCAACACCCCTTTCTCTAATTAACTCACTACGTGGATCATCCAAAGCTGTGTGATCCATACTGAACCCAATATGCTGTTAAATCAGCCTGGAGTCACCTGACTTAAAGACAAGACTGAAGACTCTGACAGAGAAATCAATCAAGAGAATATGTGGCTCTGCAGATGCATAGATTCCCCAAACAAATGTAATTAGCAGATGAATCACCAGGTCTGGGATCAGATGTGACCTACCCCTCATGCTCATAACAAAAAGAGTAGACATTTAATCACCCTTTATGAGAGAGCCCAGCACAAATACACAGAGGGAGTTTCAACCTGAAACGTGATTCAGAAACACACTCCCTGTTTCTTGTGTGTGAGTGTGTATGTGGTTGTAGGGGAGTGTGTGTGTGTGTGTGTGTGTGTGTGAGAGGGAGAGTGTGGTGTGTGTGTGAGAGGGAGAGTGTGGTGTGTGTTTGTAGTGGAGTGTGTGTGTGTGAGTGTGAAAGTGACCTCTAGAAGGCCTCCTCTGGAGATCCCCTCACTGCCTCTTCTCCCTGCCGGACGTTATATTCTCTCTCATCACTGCCCGGCTAGTCTCAGAAGAGGGGAATCAATTACTTTTTAATAAGAGCTGCAGTTTGGCCTCAGTGCATTGTGCTAAATATAATCCTTATTGTCATGATCTAATAAGCAGCCGGCTAGAGTTTGACCCCTGTCAGTACTGTCAGTACTCTATGAGCAACATAGTGCTTCCTGCAAAAGATTCTTATTCAGAACAGGCAGTGAGACAGGGACATAATACCAGCCGACTGCACTCAAACAGGCAGTGAGACAGGAACGTGAGAACAGCTGACTGTATTCAAACAAGCAGTGAGACAGGGACGTAAAACCAGCTGATTGCATTCAAACAGGCAGTGAGACAGGGAAGTAAGACCGGCTGATTGCACTCAAACAGGCAGTGAGACAGGGACGTAAGACCGGCTGATTGCATTCAAACAGGCAGTGAGACAGGGACGTAAGACCGGCTGATTGCACTCAAACAGGCAGTGAGACAGGGACGTAAGACCGGCCGACTGCACTCAAACAGGGACGTAAGACCGGCCGACTGCACTCAACCTGATGATGCCCAAGTCCTCCTGCCCAGCACTGAACATTTATCTTGCTCATGAAACATAGTCAAAGTGGGGCAAGAAGTACTTCCTCTCTCTCACGTGTGCACACACACACACACACACAGACCTACGCACACACATGCACACCTGCATGTGCTCACATACAGTACATGCACCCTGTGACTGTGGTCCGTCCAGTGATCTAAACACTTTGTTGTTCGTTTGCAGGCTGCCAATGGCAGAGGAACTGATCCCGTTTGCATAATGGAGATGATCGTAATGCAGTAAAGCAGACGAGCCCTGTGCTATCACTACCCAGCGACCAGCGCCCACATCCAGAAGGACTTCCCAGGATTTGCAGAAACCGCAGTGCTCTCTCTTTCTCTCTCTCTCTCTCTCTCTCTCTCTCTCTCACACACACACACACACACACACACACTCAGGGATACAGATCTCTGAAGATGTCGGCTCTGTTCCATCTCCCAGCTGGCTCAAGGTCATTCTACAGCACACAGGAAGTGGATGTGGAGCAGGCATGTTGTATGCTGATATAGCCCTAATAGAATAAACGGGTTCTTTTAGAAGCCTGTCTCAGATGTCAGCACAAGCGCACGCTTGGACCGACGACAGAGCCAGAAATAGAGCCTGAAACGCATGTGCACGACTGAAGGACCTAATGAAAACACGCGCACGTAACCAGCCAATGAACTGCGCTCACGTGTGACACACCCTCCCAGCTGCTGGGCTCTGCCAATCACAATGTTTATACTTTGTTTAATGAGAACAAGATGTTAAAGGGACAGAAACGGCACGTGTGTGGTCTGCATCAGCTGCACGATGCGTTGTGCTCTTAAGTGTCTTTTTTTCACGGTGACACCTTTCAAATGAAATCCACAGCTGTGGCTGGAGTGTTATGGTGTGGACGGTCCCACTCCCAGTGCAGTCTGGGAGAATTCATCCCGCAGGACGTAGAGTCAGACCTCTGACACCAGCAGACAGACACTCGTGGGTTCAGCCCAGGAGGAAGTGATGGTTACTGAACAGCCAGTGCACACATGTCAGTGTTTGTGTGGTGAGGTTGCTGCCTCCTGCATTACTGCTTTATTTTACCCCCCACCCCCCCCTTACCACCTGGCCAGGGGGTTGTTAGAGTGTTAGGGGGTTGTTAGAGTGTTAGGGGGTTGTTAGCGCTGTGCTAATCCCTGGTGTGGGCCCGATTATTTTAGAAAATGATGTTGTAGTGATGTTGTAGCTGAGTTTGTCCCGTGGCAGATCCACCAGCAAATTACAGGCAGGGTGTTACGGGGAGAAGACGCTAACCTGTACAGCTGGAACACTGGACTGCTCCAGATTACACTGGAATATTAGTGCGGAAGTGTAGCCGGTTTTAGCCAGTTTGGTTTCACTGTGTCTTTGCGTTTGGCTACACAGCACCCATGGTGACATGCTCAGTGACAGCTACTGTGTTCCATCTGCAGCTGGGTTGTTTGTCCATCATCTGGGCTCACACACACACACACACACACACACACACACACACACACACACACACAGTGAACAATGAGTGTGAGAGAACTTGGATGTTTACATCTGCTAGTATATATTGTTATTGTTTCCTTTTCTAAAGTTATCTAGACAGCTTAAAATTACAGCGCAGTTAAGATATAGGACTGTTTATATGTGATGAAATCAGGGACTTATTGTGACTGATGTGACTTCCAAGTGTATGAATGACTGTGTGTGTGTGTGTGTGTGTGAGGCCAGTTTACATGATACTAAGTTTATCCAGTCCAGCCAAGTGTGACGGCAGGCAGTAAGTGGCTGACAGGGGGACCCAGACTGTATCGAGCAGCCCCGGTGTCTGTATTCACAGACAGGTGCAGTCGCCCCGGAGACGCCTGCAGCATACTAATGTACCTGGTGTGTGTGTGTCTGTGTGCATGTGCGTATATGCATGTGCACGTGTATGTGTATGTGTGAATGTATGTGTGTGTGTGTGTGTGTATGTGTGTGTGTGTGTGTGTGTGTGTGTGTGCCTGGGGGGGCGGGGGTTGTTAGAGGAGGGGATGGCGTAAGGAAATGCCAGGATTTGGTTGGTCAGGTCAAGGCCCCCTGTCTGGAGGAATGGTACTGCCCCAGACACTACACGCCTAGCCACACACAGCCGCGAGGAGGAGGAGGAGGAGGAGGGGGGGAGGGAGGATGAAGGAGCAGGGGTGGGTGGAGGGGCGGATGAGGGCAGACAGACACTGCTCGTGTTTCCAGCCGCAAACTGAGATACGGGTCCTGTCGATCTCACACGACCGTCTCATGAGCTGGTCCCGTGAGCCGGTTCCGAGAATAACATGCTTCTCATCCTTTTGCTCTGCTGATCTCTCTCTCTCTTCTCTCTCTGTCTCTCTCTCTCTCTCTCTCATCCCTGCCCATCCTCTCCCATCTCCTTCAAAACTGAGCAACCCCCAACAGACTTCGCTTCACCTTCACTCTTGTGGCCCCGCCCCTGACCCTTCTGCAGCAAGACCTCCGCAAACACGTGTTCTCACTTATCCCCGCGTTGCTCCTTCTCTGACGTTCCAGACTGAACCGGTGTCCATCATTAACTAATTTAATGAATATAGGAATAGGATGGATGCGTTATGTCAAACGTTAGCTTTTGCTGACAAAAGGAATGTTCGTGGAGAACGCTCGCTCAAATATCACAGGCAATTACAGACAACTCCCGGGGGGCTTTTTTAATTAACGCCTACTGATGGATCATTTGTTTTCCACAGGCACCATTATAAGGTCATTAAAGTGAGAGAATGATTTCCTATACGGCAGAGCGCGATGGGAAGGCTGATGGCGTGGAGAGCAGAGCATCATCTCCCCGAAGAGCACATATCAGGCCACGACTCCGACCAGCGGAGATGCAACGTCTAGACATGCAGCTTATTCCATCAGGGTGCGCACGCAGGGTCGCCAGCGTTAGCCCTTCACGCGGCCGAAGGGGGTAACAAAGTCCCGGTCATACGTGCAATCCCAGTCACGTGCCTTTAATAAAAAAATAAATAAATAAATAAAAAATGTGGAGTATGCATAACCCCTGTGGGCTGCTTACTGTGCATGGTGTACAGCACTGGTGTACAACATTGCTGGGTTTTTCAGTGGCAGGAGAACTTTAGCCTTTTTCTCCCTCCTCAGCAAATGTGTAGGTGGGTTTAACGGCACGTCACGCAGCTCGCCGCGAGCGCGCACGGATAAGACGTCTCCTCCCACCTCACATCTGTCCACGCAGGTGCACGTGAGACGCAGATGACTGCAGGACGGCGCTCCTGGTCCCTGGTGTGCTCCGAAGTCGTCGGTGCCATTCGTGTGGGATGAGACCCCCTGGGGGAGAGGAGGCGTGAGTCCGAGGGAGCTGGAGGCAAGAACAGCAGTTAGGTGCTTATCCTGGTCCGGCTGACACTTCCTCTTCGCCCAAGCCACGGGACTAGCGTAATGTTTCCTGACAAGGTCTAAACTGAGCCTTCCCCACTCAGGGCCACTCGATGGCATGTGCACTGCACCCACACCACACACAACATGCCAGGCATGACCACACGCTATTCCAAACACCTGGCATGGGAGGGCTAAACGTGGTGTGGAGGAGCTGAGAAGAGCTCCTTCTGAACTTTTGGTACATGTGAAATTGTACCTAATCTGTGTGTGTGTTTGGGGGTGATTAAAAAGTATGAAACAGGTGTAGCAATGTCCAACATATATAGCTCTACAAAATTTGGATTTAACGGGAATTAAAACATGTGTGGGGGTCCATGTGAACGGCCATATATGGGGGTATATTTAGTGAGGTGAAAGGTCAAAGTGCTGTGGGATGCTGGTCAGTCACAGTCGTGCTTTAAACAGACAAAGAGCCATTAAAAGGAGGCAGAGAGGAGGAGCACCGTGTCATTTTTACAACACGGCATTTATAGAGACCCATCAGTGACCCCCACTAGAGACCCAGGGAGGATAAATGTCAACAGTCATAAGGCTTAATGTGGAAATTCTCCACCTGTGGTATGAACATAAACACACACCCACACACAATAACCGTTCAGACCAACGAACAAATATACTAGTACATCAGAAGCAAAAACATATTTGAGTTAAGTGCAAACATGTCTGCCTTGTCTGTCTCTCTCAGTCTGTCTCTCTCTTTCTCCGTCTCTCTCTGTCTGTCTCTCTCTCTCTCTTGTGTCTTGATGCTGTTCTGTTAAGCTGAGCAGAGATGCTGATCCTCTCTCTGTCCCACTGCACCCCAGAGAAAGACAGCTAAGGCAAGGGGCGGAACCCATACACACACACACACACCATCGATATCAAGGCCCTTAGGATTAATGAGAACATGGGATGAAGAGATTCCCATCATTTTTTTTGCTTTTATTGATTTAATGTAACATGTGTGGCAGGAAACATGGTCACGTTCTACGCACACACACTCTCTCTCACACATGCACACACACACACATAAGAAGAGGTTAGGGGTGGGTCAATACTTCAATTTACATTTTTATTCAACTTGTCGGCTTTGAGACGGGGCCCGTCCCGTTATGCGTCTCTCAGAATGGTGCCAGTCTAATGATCGGTTTGCTGTAAAAGATGGCGCTGCCCGGCGTTGACCCGCGGGTCCTCCAGGGCGCAGACGTACCGCACTCTGCTTTACATAATGATGGCTGCTCCACAGTGGGAGTGTGTGACGTCCACGGTGGAGTAATGGCTTGGTGAAAAGGCCAGACAGAGGAGATCGCCACAGCCATGGCCATTATGTTGTAATTTAGAACTAACAGTGTAGCCATGCACCTTCTGTGAATGTGATTTTAATGCAGAAGGTAAATGATTTGGGGTATTGCCATGTAGAAATCCACACAAAACATCTATAAAGTCTTGGTGGGAAAAAGCGACCCAACACTAACCACCCTGGAGCTGCCTCTTCTCTGGTCCTGATGTTGGTAGTCGACAGCAACAGACTCCACAAATGCAGCATCTAAAATAAACCCTAGACCTCTTCTGTTATATGAACTAACGCGCATGCCAATTTACCATCTCTGACGGCAGGAATATTTATCCTCAAGGATGTAATATGTATACAGATCGCCCTGTGCCCTCTTAGAGAAGCTCTAATTTCATTGGTTAATTTTAAATCCGATATGGCGGTGTAAAAACGACAAAAACCACGACACTGCACGTGCGCTGTAAGCAGCAGCGCAGACGGAGGGACAGAGGGACAGACGGAGGGACAGAGGGACAGACGGAGGGACACCAGGACACACTAATGTCGACAGAAGAGCTGCGCGCACCTTTTCAAACAGCCGCATCAAGTTGTTCAATCCCATCAGCAGAACTGCACACTCATTAGGAGCCTTAATTAGAGAGAGAGCTTGATTAAAGAGGCTCTAAAACATCTACGCTAAATTCTTCTCAACCGTTCTCACGAGGGTGTGAAGCATTATTAAAGTTGCTTATCTAAATGACCCGGGATGGACAAGGAAACAGAATATACGCCCGGTTGTGAAAATAAAAACACCCTGTCTACCGACAAACCCTCCTTCCTCCATGTCCGCGATGGCCATGAACTTGACAACGGGCCGTAAAACACTGCGCCCGTGTTCAGCTGAGGGCGAGATGCATCATGGAAGCAGCCCGGCGATTTGTTTACCTCGTGGGTATTTCCATTCGAGGCGATGAGAGGAGTCATTCTTAACGCAGCACTGCTGCAGTAAACTATGGTGGAAACGGCTTGCTTTACAGTGGATCTTGGTATGTAATAGATTGTTATTACGTTTGTCGACATTCAATAAAACCAAGGGGGAAAAAAACGTCTGTTACCTTAAAGGGGATGAAAACGTGTTAAGAATGACGAAATGCTTCGGAATGGGAAACATTAAATGTATAAAATAAAATGACGTTATTTTTATGACATAGGTTACAGTTGACAGTTTACAGCACAAACCTTAAAAGGGGGGAAATACTCGGAAATACTTTAAAACGGTTACATTTTCCCATCCTCAGTGACACGAGAACGAATCCGGCATGTATGTCTGTTAGCAGGTGCATTATGCAAATAAAAATATTACCACCACCCGGAAATCTTTCCCCCCTCTGACAATACTCTGCTGCAGAGCTTCCAACTTGGCCAATCAATCACATTTGACAGCAATGAGGAGCAAACCAATGTCAGGAGGAAGCTTCATGTCACAGCTTAAAGTTTATACTAAACAAAAAAATACATGGGGGACGTAGTCTTTTTTTCGCAGCAGGCTACACGTGGCACAGCCTAACAAACGCAGTGGATACACTAGTTGACTCAGTACAAATAATCAGTTTAGTTAATAAACCGATGCTATTACTGTTGAGCTGTGTTGGTTTGCTCAGTGCGAGTTTGTGTATCGGCTTACTGTCTTACGTGTACACTAGATCACACTCTAATTACTTCCTGTCCCATTGATTTTAAAGTATAATGGCTTACTGGTTCGCAGATATATTGTTGAATTTGTTGCATCGTTTACTCTTTACCTCATTAACCATTTCATTACCTTGTTTTCATTTCTTCATTCATCCTCACCTGGACGTCTTCCAGACACACCGTCTCCTACTGCTACTTTCTCTTAGATCTCATTAAACACGTAATGAAATCAATTACGAGTTTTAATTAGCACGCCAGAGCCTGATGACACCAGTGAGATGTGGAAGTGCGTAAATGCGGATCTACAAGCCGCCAGAAACGCGCGCAGCAGTGCGAACAGTGTATGTTCATTAAAGATAACACAGGGTTTCTTCTTCCGTTGTGTAAACCTCTTTTAAGAGTGTCGTAATTAACCTTTTATACTGTTATATTTTATATCAACCTTTCATACTCTTGAATTTCTAAAACAACAAACAAGCAACCGAAAACAAAGCTATCTTTTCTCAACCCCCCAAAAATTCTGTAGGACTATTATGCAGTCGTCTCCATAATCCAATTCTTCTCCACTGATAGGGATACCAAGGAGAATATGAATCCAATATTACTGCCAGCACCTCATATTCTCCACACCCTCTTCCCACCCACTCCCAATACCTTCTCAGCAGTGCGGTACCTATTTATCAGAGCCCCGCCTCCATCCCAC
Source organism: Brachyhypopomus occidentalis (assembly GCA_020368025.1). Classification (NCBI taxonomy): domain Eukaryota; kingdom Metazoa; phylum Chordata; class Actinopteri; order Gymnotiformes; family Hypopomidae; genus Brachyhypopomus; species Brachyhypopomus occidentalis. The sequence continues at coordinate 7,001,863 of JAGXOD010000005.1, forward strand.
GGCTCTCCCCATCGTCTCTGCACTTCCCACAAATCCAAGCGGCTCAGCCTTGATCCTGGCCAATGCACAAATCAATAATTTCATTTCTATACTGTCTCAATTTTCAATTAAAGATGAGCACAGTGTCTGCAACCCACTCCAGAGGGCCGTCAGTCAAACGCCAGCCGCCGCCCCCCTGCCGGACCCTCGCGCCCGCTCCGTTTACGTTCACACTTCATCTCTTGCTTCTTCTGGAAAAACAGAAGCTTGTCCCAGAAAAGCACATTACATCAAACAGGCAGTAACCATCAAACAGGCAGTGACCATCAAACAGGCAGTGACCATCAGGCCATGACAGTGCACTACACAGTCCTCTGGGCCACACAGGGCAGATTCCATTTTTTTTGCATGCGCAGTGCTAAAAAGAGGCACTAGGTACAAAACGAAACAAAAAAGACGTTTTACTCGAGTATAAAAATCAGATGATTGACAGCTGTTGGGCGGCGCTCACTCTCTTTTGTAGAACAACACAAATTGTCAGCAGGTGCACTGGCGTGGCCGTCTCTGATAATCAGGCTAATGAACAGGGTGATTAGCACCATCAGATGGTGCTGCGGGTGCTGGAGCTGTTGGTCTGATGCCTTCAGAACTCACGTAGGGGGGCAGTCTAATGAGGCTTAAGAACTGGGAGGTGAAGCGACTGTGGAATCTGTGGAGGCGGTGGAGGTGGTGGGGGGGACACACAACCCCTCGGGCTGTGTCTGCCCCACTCCAGGTGCTGGGTTGCCTTCCCTGTGCATGTCGTGTGGTGCCCCCCCCACCCCACCCCTCCCCTCCCCTCCTCCAGCAGACCGGAGCGCCGTTGTACCTGGCAAGATGTACAGTCGTGCCGAAAAACTAATCTGCTGGCCGTTCATTAAACATAGTCGATGGCAGCTGTCTTGTATCCAAGGAAACGGCGTCGGTAACCTCAGCTGCAGGCTTTTCCCCTTCAAGGGCTGTGATGCGCGGCGCGTCTTTTCCTGCAGTGTTTCCCCGTTTTACAGCACCATAAAGAGGCAGCGTGAAGCCCCGTGACATGGTGAAGAGGGTTGAGTCCTGTAAACACTGCCCACACCATGGTGAAGAGGGTTGAGTCCTGTAAAACACTGCCCACACCATGGTGAAGAGGGTTGAGTCCTGTAAACACTGCCCACACCATGGTAAAGACTGCCCACACCAGGGTTGAGTCCTGTAAACACTGCCCACACCATGGTGAAGAGGGTTGAGTCCTGTAAACACTGCCCACACCATGGTGAAGAGGGATGAGTCCTGTAAACACTGCCCACACCATGGTGAAGAGGGATGAGTCCTGTAAACACTGCCCACACCACCATGGTGTAAAGAGGGTTGAGTCCTGTAAACACTGCCCACACCATGGTAAAGGGTTGAGTCCACTGACCACACCATGGTGAAGAGGTCCACTGCCCACACCATGGTGAAGAGGGTTGAGTCCTGTAAACACTGCCCACACCACCATGGTGAAGAAGGGTTGAGTCCTGTAAAACTGCCCACACCATGGTGAAGAGGGTTGAGTCCTGTAAACACCCACACCATGGTGAAGAGGGTTGAGTCCTGTAAACACTGCCCACACCATGGTGAAGAGGGTTGAGTCCTGTAAACACTGCCCACACCCATGGTGCCCACACCAAGAGGGTTGAGTCCTGTAAACACTGCCCACACCACTGTGTAAACAGCGTTTAGTCCTGTAAACACTGCCCACACCATGGTGAAGAGGGTTGAGTCCTGTAAACACTGCCCACACACCATGGTAAAAGCCCACACCATGGTGGAGGGTTGAGTCCTGTAAACACTGCCCACACCATGGTGAAGAGGGTTGAGTCCTGTAAACACTGCCCACACCATGGTGAAGAGGGTTGAGTCCTGTAAACACTGCCCACACCATGGTGAAGAGGGTTGAGTCCTGTAAACACTGCCCACACACTGCCCACACCATGGTGAAGAGGGTTGAGTCCACTGCCCACACCATGGTGAAGAGGGATGAGTCCTGTAAACACTGCCCACACCATGGTGAAGAGGGTTGAGTCCTGTAAACACTGCCCACACCATGGTGAAGAGGGTTGAGTCCTGTAAACACTGCCCACACCATGGTGAAGAGGGGGTTGAGTCCTGTAAACACTGCCCACACCATGGTGAAGAGGGATGTCCTGTAAACAGTCCATGGTAAACACTGCCCACACCATGGTGAAGAGGGTTGAGTCCTGTAAACACTGCCCACACCATGGTGAAGAGGGTTGAGTCCTGTAAACACTCCATGGTGAAGAGGGTTGAGTCCTGTAAACACTGCCCACACCATGGTTGAGTCCTGTAAACACTGCCCACACCATGGAAGAGGGCCCACACCATGATGAGTCCTGTAAACACTGCCCACACCATGGTGAAGAGGGTTGAGTCCTCCACTGCCCACACCATGGTGAAGAGGGTTGAGTCCTGTAAACACTGCCCACACCATGGTGAAGAGGGTTGAGTCCTGTAAACACTGCCCACACCATGGTGAAGAGGGTTGAGTCCTGTAAACACTGCCCACACCATGGTGAAGAGGGTTGAGTCCTGTAAACACTGCCCCACCACCATGGTGTAAACACTGCCCACACCATGGTGAAGAGGGTTGAGTCCTGTAAACACTGCCCACACCATGGTGAAGAGGGTTGAGTCCTGTAAACACTGCCCACACCATGGTGAAGAGGGTTGAGTCCTGTAAACACTGCCCACACCATGGTGAAGACTGAGTGTGAAACACTGCCCACACCATGGTGAAGAGGGATGAGTCCTGTAAACACTGCCCACACCATGGTAAAGAGGGTTGAGTCCACTGCCCACACCATGGATGAGTCCTGTAAACACTGCCCACACCATGGTAAAGAGGGTTGAGTCCACTGCCCACACCATGGTGAAGAGGGATGAGTCCTGTAAACACTGCCCACACCATGGTGAAGAGGGTTGAGTCCTGTAAACACTGCCCACACCATGGTGAAGAGGGTTGAGTCCTGTAAACACTGCCTTGTTTGAATAAAAAGGTTTCACAAAGCTTTATTTTTTGCTTATTTTTGGGGTCTGGTTCTCAGTGGTATCATGAAAAGAAGACAACAGACCCCAGAGGAGCTAGAGGAGTCCAGACTACTGCAATCACTGGCATCTCATGGGCATGAATTTGCATCTTGGTCTTCACCTCACTGTCAACACTGATCCTCATCTTCCTCGTTGAGCTCAGACACGATCTGATCCATTGCTCTTCATCATCGTCTTCACCAGTGCTCTTCTCTGCCTGATGGGGGCGTTACAGTAGGAGCCTCACTCGCTCTCAGTGTTCTTAATGCGGAGGAAAGGGTCGCTCCAGTGAGGGAGACCCCAGCGAGCCGACTCACCCTAACTCTGGCCTCTGGCCCAGGGCGTCCGGAGGACATATACACTCCTTGAGCGCATCGATTTCCGTTCGCTGAGGGCCGGGCTGTTAGCACGGCAGGCGAGCGTGCGTCACATGTGACCGTTTGGTGTTTGCCGTGTTGGTGACGTGTGCTGTGGAAACAGTTCCTCCTGAGAATGACCATAGTTTTGGTCCATGGCATTTACAGGTGATCAAATGTTTTCAGGTTATCTCCACGGAATACGTTTGCCATTAAAAGCCCCCTGGGGAGGGGTAGGTGTAAAATAATAATAATAATAATAATCTTTATTTGTATAGCACCTTTCATGCATACATGCAACTCAAAGTGCTTTACAGATTAAATAAATCGTTCCCTGGGTTGGGAGTTGAGGCTAAGATACTGTTAGCATGCTTGTTAGCATGCCGCCGGTTAGCACGGTTGGGAGCCTGGTGGTTGGTCCGCGTGTGGCCAGAGTTATTTGCATGTTGATGTTTAGCAGCAAGACTGCAGTTGTTTTCCTGGTGGAGATTAGGATGTGCTTGATGTCCTTGTTGTCCCGGAGAGGGAGGCAGTAAGTTGTTAGACTGCTCGACTTCTGCTACTTGAGTTGAGTTGAGAGCTTCATATCTGTTATCTAAAAGAATGTCCTGTTCTGAAGATGGCTGCTTGCCACAGCTGTTGTGCTGGTTTCTGCTGCGTTCCTTCCCCCGAACAAGAGTCCAGCCCTTATCACCATTGTTGTTGTCAGTGCATGGGACTACCAGCGTATCAAATGGTATGGTCAATTGAACTAAAGATGGAAAGCTGACATTGGAAATCTCTGCCAAAGGCTCAACTCGAGAGAACAAAAAGGGCTAAGGCAGTCTAACAAGAGCTCGTATAGAGAGGGATATAAAAGTATAGAGAGGGATCTTGATGGGCATTACCAAATGGGGTGGGGCAAATTTAGAGCAAAGGTGACCTACAGAAGAAACTTCATGCAGGGGCCAGGGGCAAGATGCTTGGGGGCAGGTGGTGGGAGGCATTATTCCAACAGCATCAAGGGGCAGTTTGATAGCAATTACATGGTAAGCCTATAACTCCAGCCCCTGTCCCCGAACAGCTGGAATGGAGGACCTTTCAACCTGCACAAAATGGCCTCCTTGCCATTGCCATGAAAACACAAATAAATCAGTTGGGTAGCTTGTGTAGTACAGCAGTAGAGGACCCTGTGTGTGGTGTGTGTGTGTGTGTGTGTGTGTGTGATTGGTAGGGGAGAAGTGGTGAGTGCCAAGATCTGGATGAACTGATATATTTGACTGGTCACATATTGGAAACGGTTGGGAGATGCCGCGCTGGTGTGTGGGGGTGTTTGGGGGGTTCTTGGTGAATTTTATGAGGCTGTCAGTTTCTTTCTTATTGTGTGATTAGAACCTGTTGGTCTTCTGGCTACAGTAAGAACTAATCAAAAGGTGCAAAGAGGGAGGGAAGAACATGGGTGAACAGAGCCACCATCACCCTGGACGCCCAGGAAGCAGCTCACCCACATCCCCGCTCTTCTGGTTCAGCAATGATTCCTGTCAGCTCATGGTGTGCACTTGTGTTGATGATTAGGTAGAGTATGAAATTCTCCCTGCCCTGTACTGTGTCACGTGCATACACACTCTGTTCTTGTCTTTCAGAACATGAGGAGTGATGTTTTCTTCTTTTTTCTTAAAATTTTGTGACCACTGTCCACTTCTGTTTCTCTACAGTTTAACAGCCATTTTTACCAGTGGCACCCACACTTTAATCTCGGAAGAGGAGGTCTGAACAGACTGTTACACGCTGATGATACGGAGAAGCAGAAAGGGTGGAGAGAGAATGTTTTGGCCGCCCCAAACCTTCACGCCTCGGCATCCTCCGCCCGAACCCTCATGACACCACCATCATGCCTCCTGCTTTGCCCTCCCACCACTCTCCAGGAGGGAGCCGCGAGTGTAGAGGGAAGCACCCGCGTGGGTAACAGTAGTATTAGTGAGGAGTCCAGCATGGGTCACAGTAGTATTAGTGAGGAGTCCAGTATTAGTGAGGAGGGTCACAGTAGTATTAGTGAGGAGTCCAGTATTAGTGGGTCACAGTAGTATTAGTGAGGAGTCCAGCGTGGGTCACAGTAGTATTAGTGGTGAGTCCAGCGTGGGTCACAGTAGTATTAGTGAGGAGTCCAGCATGGGTCACAGTAGTATTAGTGAGGAGTCCAGCGTGGGTCACAGTAGTATTAGTGAGTGAGGAGTCCAGCATGGGTAACAGTAGTATTAGTGAGGAGTCCAGCGTGGGTCACAGTAGTATTAGTGAGTCCAGCGTGGGTCACAGTAGTATTAGTGAGGAGTCCAGCGTGGGTCACAGTAGTATTAGTGAGGAGTCCAGCATGGGTCACAGTAGTATTAGTGAGGAGTCCAGCGTGGGTCACAGTAGTATTAGTGAGGAGTCCAGCGTGGGTCACAGTAGTATTAGTGAGGAGTCCAGCATGGGTCACAGTAGTATTAGTGAGGAGTCCAGCGTGGGTCACAGTAGTATTAGTGAGGAGTCCAGTAGTATTAGTGGGTCACAGTAGTATTCACAGTAGAGGAGTCCAGCATGGGTCACAGTAGTATTAGTGAGGAGTCCAGCGTGGGTCACAGTAGTATTAGTGGTGAGTCCAGCGTGGGTCACAGTAGTATTAGTGAGGAGTCCAGCGTGGGTCACAGTAGTATTAGTGAGGAGTCCAGCGTGGGTCACAGTAGTATTAGTGGTGAGTCCAGCGGGTCACAGTAGTATGAGTGAGGAGTCCGTGGGTCACAGTAGTATTAGTGAGGAGTCCAGCGTGGGTCACAGTAGTATTAGTGGTGAGTCCAGCATGGGTCACAGTAGTATTAGTGAGGAGTCCAGCATGGGTCACAGTAGTATTAGTGAGGAGTCCAGCGTGGGTCACAGTAGTATTAGTGGTGAGTCCAGCGTGGGTCACAGTAGTATTAGTGAGGAGTCCAGCATGGGTCACAGTAGTATTAGTGAGGAGTCCAGCATGGGTCACAGTAGTATTAGTGAGGAGTCCAGCGTGGGTCACAGTAGTATTAGTGGTGAGTCCAGCGTGGGTCACAGTAGTATTAGTGAGGAGTCCAGCGTGGGTCACAGTAGTATTAGTGAGGAGTCCAGCGTGGGTCACAGTAGTATTAGTGGTGAGTCCAGCGTGGGTCACAGTAGTATTAGTGAGGAGTCCAGTGCGATTTTCCTCTCCACACCGCAGTACATTCTCCACCACAGGCTTGATGTTTTCGTTGGTGTCTGGGTTTCCTGCTTGTGGCATGTCTCCTGCCCTCGCTCAGTGACCCGAGGTTGACACATAAATCATACTCACACTGTCTTCACTGATGCTCTTCATCCTCTCTCCTCATCCTCTATCCTCTTCCTCTGTCACTCTCTCTGAAAAGACTCCAATTTTCATTATTAACTCTACTAAGCATGTTGTCATTCAGAGAAACAACAAAATTGGTATTGTTTATGTTGTATTATTATAATTGTTATTATTTTTTTATTATTATTATTCATGTCATATACGATTTAGTACTAAAGGGCTCATTATGCCATAATTACCATCCACATTTACGGGAACATTGAGGCTGAACGTTTTCAGCCAATCCTGTTTGGGCAAATATACACACGTGCCTCTAAAGGAACGAGCGACAGCAACCATCTAAACGCTCAATGAAAGGGTTCGGGTGTATGGATGTATTTGCTTCGCTGTCTGTTTAAAGGATAAAAGTCTCACATTAATTCCCCAGAGAGGGGAGTCCGCATTCATAAAGAGATGAGTCCTCCGGGCATCTTGGCGACATCTAATTGGTGGTGAGAAGCCGAGGAGATGTCCTTTCAGCCAAGAGATGTTCCGATAAGGCACGAGAACTTGTTGATCAGTGAACGTGCTCATGTTTCTTCTCTCCCCCTTCGTTATGTTGCCAAAGCATGTCAACTATAGGTGCCTTCATAATATCCCCACTTGATTGGTTATATGAACCGTGACCACCGGATAAGACTGACTATAAATAAATGTTCTATAGTATATTTAAATGAAATCCAGTTACTGTGCCAGAGTCAAATATCTTTGTCGAAGTTTTCAAAGGACACGTTGTGTCACTATGAGAGTTAGAACCAATTAAAACGCAATTTGTGTTTACGTTAGTGCAGAGCGGCCGTAGGTGTAAATGGCGTAGAGGCTTTGGCACTGAGCCCTCCCGCGTCACTCTCCGGAGTCCAGCGGGAACTTGACAAGCACCGCGTGCGCCTTTTTGTCAGTGGTGAAAACACGGGAGCTCCTCTGGGTAAAACGTGCGCGGGCGAGATCAACGGCGCCGACGCTTGCAGCCACGGAAGCCGAGTCTAACCGGCGTGAGCGGTAAACGAGCATGGACCTGCTGAGAGGAGCGAACCCCCCCCAGCCCGCCCTCGTGAGTCAGCCCTATACGTGAACGGTCTTGTCCCGACGTTTGTTTTGCTCTCTGGTTTACCTGAGCATCACTCAGAAGACCCAGCAGGATTTCGATAAACGCCATGCCTGCGTCAGAGAAACCTGTCACTTAGTTTACCTGAGAGGTTGCATGAAGGTGCATAACCAGTCGTGGCAGAGCAAGAATGAATACGGCCTAATCTTTCTACAACAGAAGGAGATGAACTGTGTTTTCTTTTCTGTGGTGACAGTGATCACTTCCTATTTCTAAGCAGTCAGGCATGGTCACCACACTGTACCTCAACTTCAAATAAACACACACACGCGCACACACAGGCGCACACACAGGCGCACACACACAGATGCATGAAAACACGGCTCTCTATCATCTCTCTCATTAATCATCTGTCTCAAAGGAAGAGGCTATGGACACACACATACTGGCACAGTCAAATGCTGCTTCTGCAAACACGGGCAAATGGAAATCACCTACATTCCATTTATACGGAAGATAAACGACCAACAACTGAGGAAGTTCCTCGTTTTCCCCAGTTTTGCATGCGTCTTACTGTGCAAGTCACCGGGGGACATCCTATAGTCAACGGCCTACATGTCATTTACAGTAACAGGGAGCGAAGGTCTAAGAGCTTCCAATGCAAACACAAGGAAAACAGGAAAACAGGCTGTCATGCACGGATTGGCCATACTGGCTAACGGTTTGCAGTCGTTGCTTGTTAACAGGGGAGCTACAGTGCATTATCACGCAGAGCTGTCCACAGTAAGCCTGTGATCCCCAGCCTTAACTGTGGCGAGATGACATCCTGGGTACATGTTAGGTCCTCATCTGTGACATCACGCCTGAGACAGTGGTGTCTCGAGTAGCACAGGCCCCGTGGTCGACAGAGTCTACGCACCTCCTGCCCTGGGTGCGATCCTTCATCAGACTCACTCCTTATCTTGTATCTCTCTTGTTTTTTTCCGAGCAACGTGAGAAAGAGACAGAAGAAAGAGAAAAGAAGAAAGGAACCACGTGAGGCAGACGTGTCGCGGTCCTGTCAGGGGCGAGAGCGTGTGAGGAACGTGGACCCCTCTGACGGTTCCCTCTGGTTAACCCAGGCACTTATGCTGACATGGAGGTTTATAGAAATCGGGGAGGCTGGATATTTATTGCAAGGTGTGCTGCTGTACTGTGTTGTGTGAGGAGGACATACATTGAGCTGTGTATAAATAACTGGCTGGCTGTGTGCGATCAAGGCGAACTGTGCTTGTGTGTGTGTGTCTGTGCTTCATCGCTAAGGGTCAGTGATGTTTACTGGTCTCCTAACAGCAATAAGCAGAGTGTGAGAGGGCAGACATGTTTAAGAGGTCCTCTCTGGCCTTTAGCCCTGTGTGCTATTACCACGCCGTAATGGAGAGGAGCCCTTCTGCCTGTGCTGTGGGTCCAACTCAGCCACTTACACCACCTACAGGCATCTGTCCTACTGTCAGTGTGTGTGTGTGTGTGTGTGTGTCAACAAAGGTCAACACTCTTTGCGAAGCAGGTCACACCAGCTGAAGCCAGTCAGCCTGTTCAGAGTGAGAAGGACATGTTTTCTCTCCTTCTTCATGTATTTATTTACACTTATTTAAATTTTATTTTTTTCCATTTTGTATTAAATTGCATCACCCATCGAAGCCCGTTAGAAATAACGATGAGCAATTTTAGGAATTAAGAGCCTTAAAAATAACACATCTGTGGACATGCCTGGATATTAAGAATATTCTAATATGCATGCATATCTATGGCTGTATCAATGCACTATATTCATATGTTTATATAATGCAGTGATCCGTTGCTAAAATGAATGCATGTCAGCACGTACGTGTAGGTGTAAGGCAAGACTCTGTAGGGGAGTGTGTATAGGACTGTATAATTACTTGTGGTTTTACTTAATCGCAGTGTTTACACTTGTGTGTAGCAGGTGTGGCTAAAGAATTGAAGGCACCTTGGATATGCTTGGAAAGCATGTTAAAGTGGTTCCCAGTTCATTTACACATAACACTGAGTCCACGCACACACACACACACACACCTCATTGCTGCTCTGTGACGACTACAGATGTTAAGTGTGTGCGCAGGGTACCTTTCAGCCGCAAAGACACCCAGGAGGTCGCACACACACACTGATGGGCCTCGGAACTAGCTGAAGAGCTGAAGGGAAAAGTCCACTGGACAGCCAGAACAGACAGATCTGTGGGGAGGATATAGATATGGAGAGGTGAGCCATCACACCAAGGTAGCAAACACACTTTGACCACCAGACCTCCTTAAGGGGGTGACAGTTTATCACACTTTGAGGCCTGCGCACAGACAGACAGACACACACACACACACACCTGCAGCAGACACAACTACACACCCACACTAAAGATATTGTATTTGCTTTGAACCCGCAATTGCACAATGATAAAACCAATCCTGAGAACATGCTGTTGTGTTTAATCCTGCCCTGAGGGCACATGTGAGCACACACACGTGTGCAAACTCACACACACACACGCACACACACACACACAAACACGCACACGCACAACACCCTGCTCTCCTGATATGGAGAGGACACCAGGCAGGAGATTGGGCTAGAGTGCACACAAACACAAACACACACACACACACACGCATGCACACACACACAAACACATACTCCCCAAGAGTGCCATGGAAGAACTCTTGATGTATGGTAGAGTATCACTTTTATCACTTTGAATCCTGTCTCTACCAAACAATAATGATTGTTAGAGTGCAAACCTTTTGGGAGAGGAGTCTTCTCTGACACCAGCACAGCTCCAGTACAATCATCAAACTGGCATCAGCCAGTGATCTCTCTCATCACATGTTTATCGAAAGGCACTAATTACATCAGACATTCTTTGGGACTCTATATCCCAGAGGATTATGGGTGAGAATTTCCTTTGCCCCATGATGCCCTGGGTTTTCCCAGCGTATCCCACAGTGCACAGTAATGTGGTAGTCAGGTGAGGGAGCAAATCTGCACCTGGACTCTTGCATCAGCATCTGTCTAGAGGTCTCCTTGTGTAACCTCTGTTCTGTGTGTGTGTGTGTGTGTGTGTGTGTGCGTGTGTTTTCTTCCAGCTCATAAGACTGAGGCAATAATTACATCACATTGCAGCTGGGATTCACAGTGGTTTCATTTAAGCAACACAGGGCGATAAGTGCTACTAATGTATAAGGTGCAGGGTCTCTCCAATACACAGCTCTGTTCACAGATCAAACAGACATGCCACACGCACGTCACCTAGAAGGTGAAATCTAAGACGCCTACAGAGAACAAGAGGGAGAGACATATAGAGGGAGAGAGAGATAGAGAGAGAGGGATATAGAGGGATATAGAGGGAGAGAGAGATAGAGGGAGAGAGAGATAAAGGGATATAGAGGGAGAGAGAGAGAGAGAGCGAGAGAGAGGGAGAGGGATATAGAGGGAGAGAGAGATAGAGGGATATAGAGATAGAGGGAGAGGTATATAGAGGGAGAGAGAGATAGAGGGAGAGGTATATAGAGGGAGAGAGAGATAGAGGGAGAGAGAGATAGAGGGATATAGAGGGAGAGAGAGATAGAGGGAGAGGGATATAGAGGGAGAGAGAGATAGAGGGGGAGAGAGATAGAGGGAGAGGGATATAGAGGGAGAGAGAGACAGAGGGGGAGAGAGATAGAGGGGGAGAGAGATAGAGGGAGAGAGAGATATGGGGGGGGGGGGGGCAATGCCACACTTCCTCTGGCTCTACACAATACCGTCTGGGCTTAACCCAGTTAGTCTTCTCCACAGCACCTTTCACAGGGGCCTGATTCAATCTCAGACTCCAAACACAGCGCACATGAGACTCCAAAACAGCACTCAGTGTAATCCAATCAGCAAATGAAGCCGCAAGGGCAGAGCGATTTTACAGCTGTGCTGCAGGGTGAAGATAGCATCTTAGCATCATTAATTCTTCATCTTCTTCGCCACAAAAAGGGGATGTTATACTTTACAGTTATTTAGATTTTAACACATAATTGGTCTGATTAAATCAGGCTTCATGATGTGGAAAACTATGTTAGCTTTCAGTGCAAGAGCCCTGCGAGTCCTAAACCTTCAGGTCCAAGATGTTCTTCTGCGAACACCGAACACAGCTCACGTCAGTCTGAGTAACATCTGATTCCTGTTTGCTCTCCAGATTCTGTTCGCCTGACTCTGTGCCTATGTCATAACTGCTGCCCCAGATTTACGGGCAAACCGTGTCATACTTCATAACCCATTATTCTGCACTGCAAAATTAGTCATCCTAATTTCCATACGCTAAGTGTGGCTGAATGTATAATGGATGCATGGGAGCTGATACAGAGTGGTTTCACTCCTCCAGCGGCTGTAGAGGAGGCCTCTCCACTCCACCGCCCCCACCCTCTTCTTCCACTGGCTGAGGCATCTCCTTTAATGGGAACAGTGGTGGAGAACATGGATCATCCACGGCTGCGCTGGTCAGAGAGCAGGGAGCAGCCCGTATTCGCACCGGCTGCTTCATTAGACACGACGAGCCACGTGACCGCCTCGCGTCTGTGCACGGACGTTTTCCAGGCCGGAGGCTGTGCGTACGTGCGCTCGCTGCTGTGCACGTGCGCTGCTGGAAGGCGTAGCTGTGCGTGCGTCTCTCAGCCGGAGAACACACAGCGGTGTCCCATGCTTTTGCTTGATGTGCACTTTGTGTGTATGTATAGTAAGCAAATCGTCACGCCCTACTCTTTTATCCAGTCCTGTCCCCACCCACACACACCTCTCCTCCACCCTGTGTCAGACGCAAACATCCTGCACAGGCCTGTCTCCGTGTTCCCTGGCTAAGTTTTGGGATACACATTCCGAGGGGGGTTAAGCAATGCTTCGCCAGATGGATATTAGCAGCGGCAAACGAATTTAGACCTACAAAGTCCACATACCAGTTTCACAAAGCTCTGGATCAAATGTATGGAAGTGTGTGTGGCATCAGCACTGCAGCTACCAGCCCGTCCGCATTCCGTCCACCGGCAGGCCGGGCATCCGCAGTCCCATTCCACAGTCGATTCTCCATAGTCGTTCAGTCATTTCCAGACCAAACGTGCAACATTCCTTCCCTAAGTAGTTGCACAACATTCCACAGAAAACGCAACTTGGAAAGTGTAACATTCTGTCCCGGAGCAGGTCAACAACATTCCATCATGATTCGGCACTAATCGAAACAGCCAAATCATGACATTCTTACCATTGCCACGATATTTGCTAGTGAAGTCTATTGGCTTCAGACAAATCGCACTTTCATTCATTTGTGAAACGCATATGCATGTTTTTTTACGTGTGATACCAAAAGCCGGATCATCCGATCAGATATCCCGTGACATTTATGTTTGGCAGTATAATATGTGTCATGAAGAGAGCATCCTCTGATGATGCTGAGCAGTCTCCAAGCAACGCACTGCTAACTTCTTAATTCTAGCTTTTCCTGTCACTGATTATATTCCATTGCATTTGGTCAGGATATACATAACACATGCACAGTGTGGTCAGTGCTAGCTTGCAAAGTACCTACGTCCCCACCTGCCAAAGAGGTCGTCTGTGCTGCGCACGACCTGGAAGCACTAACAAACCTCTAGTAAGAGTTTTTTTTTTGCTTTGATCTGTTTTCACACCTTTAGAATGCCGTTACTAAGCAGCACGTGTCTCGTGTGAGCACCAGAGAGGCACAGGCTGCTAGACAAACGCATCGTCACTTTCACATTCAGCGCCTGCGTGCCACATTTTTGGCCTCTATCTCTTTGACCTCTGACCTTGAAGGACCTGTGAGAGTCTGGCTCACTCTAGGAAGGCCAGATGATTATGGGTACTCAGTGCCCCAGGGAGGGAGGAGAGTCACTGTTCGGAGCTCCTTTTCCCCAGATGTGCCCTAATCTTTCCTAATCTGCACATTAGTTTATACATTTAGAACATTCGGCAGTACCAGGCCGAGATGGCCAGTCCTTTATCTATAATAAAACTGTAAAAACAATAGGTTTCCCACACTACGTGTGTGAACCCTAATAAAAGGTTTTGTTTTTTTGTTGTTGTTTTTTTAGGTGGAGGAGCAGTTGGAGGTATCCAGCAGTTGGAGGTAGTGAGTGCTTTGAAGGTGACATGCAGTGTAGCACCATTATGCCAAGCAAATCGTGCTAAATGCCTTGGAAACTTTCAGGGATGCAAACACAAGGACGTGTGCGGTGTGTGTGTGAAATGTCTGCATGACGTGCTTGAGTACATGTATCTCCCTCTGCAGTTTGTACTTCTTGTCTGTGTAAATATGCATTCATGAGGATGGGAAATAGGGCTATTGTAGACAATCACATCCTGTGTAGGAGAGCGAACGTGATGATATTGTTTACACACACACACACACACACACACACACACACACACAGCAGCTGTGTTATTTAGCTGTGACCGGGTCCCAGTGTTTAGAACATATGCTGTAGTGTGTGGTGTGATTTAAGACCCAGGACCTTTAACACAGTGAGTGATAAGAGGGTAATCAGTTTACACAAGCACTGCAGCAGTTCCCCAGGAAAACCACTTTCCCTGTTCCTCACACACACACACACACACACACACACACTCTGGATGGCCTCTGCACAGCCCCGGATGTTTGCAGTGTGTGTGACGCAGGAAGGATGCCCGACATTTCGTGTTTGCCTGATCTTAATCAGCTGCGAATGAGAAATATGAAATATTACGGCGCAAAGGACCATGAAGCAGCTGCTGAAACAACACTGATCCAGATCCCAGATTACGCAAATTACAGTTATTACATCTGAAACAACACTGGTCCAGATCCCAGATTACGCAAATTACAGTTATTACATCTGAAACAACACTGACCCAGATCCCAGATTACGCAAATTACAGTTATTACATCTGAAACAACACTGATCCAGATCCCAGATTACGCAAATTACAGTTATTACATCTGAAACAACACTGGTCCAGATCCCAGATTACGCAAATTATCATTATTACATCTGAAACAACACTGGTCCAGATCCCAGATTACGCAAATTACAGTTATTACATCTGAAACAACACTGGTCCAGATCCCAGATTACGCAAATTACAGTTATTACATCTGAAACAACACTGACCCAGATCCCAGATTACGCAAATTACAGTTATTACATCTGAAACAACACTGACCCAGATCCCAGATTACGCAAAATACAGTTATTTCATCTGAAGCAACACTTATCCAGATCCCAGATTATGCAAATTAGTTATTACATCTGAAACAACACTGACCCAGATCCCAGATTACGCAAACTACAATTACATCTGAAACAACGCTGATCCACATCCCAGATTACACAAACCAGGTATTACCTCACTAAATACCTGCTGCAGCACTGCAGGAAGCGTCACATATCCATGTTTCCACAAAACAAAAGATCAGTCAGGATCGTGAGGCCTCTTCTCATCCTCCGTCTCCAGGGGAGACTGGTTTGCGACCTCAAGGACACCAGGACAGAGGCATGTGCTGACACTAGTGTGCTTTATTGCTGTACAGGAATCTTATAAAACATAACCAAAACAAAATATGTACCAAGACATACCATTTTTTTTTTCTTTCCCCACAGACACGCATGTATAGAAGCAATAGTTATATTTATATATTGTAGAATGCACAAACGGAGGACTTTAGGAGGAAAACCGTGGAAGGATGAGATTGTTTGGCATTGACAGCCAGAACGATGCAGTAATGTACAAAAGTCCAGAGGACTGGAGCATGTGCAGGACCAGAGTGAGAGGGCGGGGGTTGGGTGGGGGTTGGGCGGGGCTGTCGGGGTGTGTGACAGGACGCACCAGGATGCGTTCGCTCGGTGCAGCAGTGTCCGTTATTACTACGAAGCCTCGTGCCAGTGCACCTGTCCTTATAAACACTGATGTTTTTGGTATTGAGGAGGCGTGGTCCTGGGTGAGGGAGAGGGTCACATCACATGGATATATTACACATGTCCACAGAGGGATCAGGCCCACGGCACCAGATGAGACAGATGGGCATGAATGACACGTCCATTAGGTCCACGACGCTGCACACTCTCCTGGGGGAGATGAGGGCTGTGCTGTTCATGGCCCAATGTGTACTCATTCTTTTTTTTTTTTAAACTATACTGTAGAAAAATGTGTTTGTACTATACAACAATTGGCATGTTATTTTTTTCTTTATATTATCGACTGAACGTAAATTATTGGCAATATAAAAAAAAAAAAAAAAAAAGATTTGGAATAAATAAACCAATGCCAAAATACATCACCCATATTAACCCTGCTTAGCAGTAGCAAAAGTCTGTTGTGCTCGCACAGGCTGTAAGAAATAAGTAGCAGATCTGGAGACAGCTTCCCCAAAGCAGTGCTCTATGAAGCTCGCACACAGTGTTGGGTGTGATGTCCTCACTCAGCCTAAACACAGTGTTGGTGCTGCTGTGCTTATGAAGACCCATCCTTAGGTCCTGCCTTTCTTAACCACAGCACAAGACATACCGAACTACTCTGGCCACCAGCTCGTCACTCTGGTTGGGGTAACCAAGCCCTTTCTTGTAGCTTCCAAAGCAGCTTTAAGGGGGGGGTGCAGAATTTGGCGGTTACGATATTTCACAGAGTACACAGATGTGCTGAAAAATTCAAGGCCCAGTGACAAAAGGAGCTTTGCTCTCTATAAACGCAAGAGTTTGGATGTGGGCGAGAGTCCACAGTTATGTGTCTTTCACGAAGTCATTCAGTAGACATATCTGAATATAACTCTGGATATAATGCATGTCTCCGTAAATAACGTCTTTAGATTTGCTTCTTTTTTTTTTCATGTACAAAGTCACTTTTTATAAACAAATTTACAATCATCAAATGACCGTGTTGATGTCGAAACTGGTGTCAGGATTCCTGGACAGAGATGAAGTCGGGTCGGAAACATCACAGGTTGTACTGACGAGTCGCTGCAGTCCAGAACTAGGTAGGACCTGTGTCCAGGAAATATCCCAGTTTACACTGGGACTTAATAAACTTTGTAGCTCTGTCCACGTTCACAGGGTATGGCCAAGTGCTCACTGTTCTGTACATTTTGTACATACACTCTTCCAGCTGCTGAGGGAGCGATATGATTGGACGAGCCTGCCTGTGAGCCTTTTGTACCATAATTATAGAAAAATGGGGGCTTTATTATTATTTTTTTTTGTAAGTCAGTTTTTAAACACAGGAGCCTCTTAAACTCTCAGCCCACTGTAGCTAACAAACACTCACAAACAGCTCTGACCTGTCAACTGGAAGAAATGAAAAAAGAAAAGAAAAAAAAGAAAAGACAGAGAAAAACACATCTGGTACAAAACGCTGCCTTTGACATGTCAGACACTGATCACAGTCATACGACATGACATTCGCTCATTAAATAAACCACCTCATGACATTACAGTGATAATTGAACTTTCACAATGCTCTTGCTATCGTCATAACAATGATTTTTCAGTATATTTGATATTTTGTCCACATTTGTACCCCTAACTTTGTGCATTACATTTTCCTTTCTACCTGGACATGGTCTGTCTGTGCAGAGCTTCAGAGAGAGACAATCTGGACCTGGGGACAACAGTTTCTTAGTAGTGGACACCTGTCTGTGTCTAGATTTGGTCTCCTGGTGCATACCGAAGAAACTGTCCAAAGTCCCCAAAATTATATATACCAGTTCACACAGAAACATCACTGTTTATGTGGACTGTATAGATCACATCTCGCATTTACTTTTCACGTCATGTTTTGAGACATCATGGATTTCTAGTTATTAAGCACAAGTGAGAGACAGGCAGCTTTAAAGAGCATGCGTTACTTCATGTAAATCTAGAAACGACAGCCCCTCACGTCTAGAAAGGTCTAGAAGCAACTGGACAGATCCTGGCTGTGTCATCGACATCACAGCTCATGCTTAGTGTCCTTAACAGCACATAGAAACTATGAAGACTGGGAAGATGACGCTGCACCTGTGGGTGAGAGAACACGACCTTTCACCTCACAGAAGCAGCCGTGTGCAGGGCGACCCGCACGTCCCGGTGACCTGGCTTTGTCGATGATCTAACGATAACGGACTGGGGCCCGGAGAGAAGCAGTGGCATATTAACGGCTCCGTCCGCTCTTGACTGGTCGAGTCGTCCGCCTAGAACCTCACTGCGCTTGCAGTTCAGTTCCCAAAGAAAAGGAGGCGCTATTACGGCCTATGGACGCGTGTCAGACAGACATTAATTGCAAATGGTTTGCAACTAAGCACTAAACGTTTTACTGACGATTATGTCAACATGTCCAATCACTTACAGTCCCCCGAAACGGGTGCGACATGCATAAAAAGAGCTATGATTGCTATATAGTTCACTCAATATGAGATGTAAATAGCTCCACTTAAACCTGACATTCTGCACTTTAAACTCAGTGCCTTTGTTTAATTTGATCTCCAGTGCTAAAATAACTAGAACTATGTCAGTAGCCCATTACCCGTAGGCTGACCTGTTTGTGTTGTGGACCGGTCACCTGTCACCAGCGTGCTGTGGATGTGTATAATGTCAACACACACTGCAGAAATCTCACCTACGAACAATGAGCTCGCTATGGTCCATCAGTGAGGATCAGCAATGGACTCAGAGTTCGTATCCACACAAGCATCTCCTGGCAACATCCCAAGTACCTGTGATCTCGATCTCAATTCCACTTGCTGTTTTTACATTGTGTCAGCCTTAGGTGTGTATCAGGACTGGTTTGTTGACACAGTGCTGCTTTCTGAGTATCTCTGAGTCTTTCAGCGTTAGCTACCATTGCTTTTGTTGATGTGTGTGTGTGAGCTGTCTGATGTGTGCAATAATTCACTCTGCCAGATGTGTATGTGCTCTGTGTCAGAAGCTGGTGGGTGTTGTAGCATCAAACAAAAGTGCACCTGGGGTATCACGGGGGTATCACTGAGTTTCCCTGAACCGGGCCCTTCACCTGAGTATGTCACTCACCCCTCCCACCTCACCACCCACCCCCGCCCCACCCGGCTTTGGAAAGGGTCGCGACCCCCAAAGCTGGGTCCCAGAAGCACCTGAAAGAGAAGTGCGTGTCGCTAGCTGTGTCGCTAAACCTGAATACAGACGGTTTCGCAAAGCACGAGTGCTGGGGTGAAGCGCGGAGACAGACTCGGCATGTAAACTTCGACATGGGCCGCCACTGTGCGCCACACTGAGATTCAGCTCTCACCGCGGCTCCGCAACCGCGGCCACAGCGTCGCACAGGGAGGATCCAGCACCAGGTTCATTCTGAGTAGCAATGCTAAGACATGGCACACTGACATAGAGTGAATCCACAGTAGAGATGGGGGCCGATATGGTGTACAGCCCTAAGACTGGTACTGCGACCCCGATCGGGTCTTCCGTGGACCGGAGGAGGGGGAAGGGGTCTCCACAGCCCAGCCGGGATGCTCTCTCTCGGGACAGTGGCATGGCAGTGAGTCCTTGGGAGCTGCCTTTGGTCCCAAATGGCCACAGGTCAGAGAGAAAGCGGTTTGTAGCCCCCTCTCTGCCTCGTTTAAACTCTGCACTCCTTCCGTGAAGAGAGAAGAATGGATACTCAGGAAGAGAGCGAGCATCCCAGTGTCCTCCCCCTCCATCAGGTCACACCCCCGGCCTGCCCCAACAGCCAATGAACGGTCCACTCCCGTAGTCAGCCACTGTAATGGCCTTGGTGACAATATGGGGTCAGTCAGACTGGGGCCACGTGGACAGAGTGAGGACCAGTGTACCAGTGGACACTAAGGGGGATGTTTTCTTGGTCATATTGAGTCTTATGTTTGACTGCCAAGCTGGGTGAGGCTTGTGTGAGGACCCAGGCGTTGTCCCCGTCTTCGCCAAGACTTCGCCAAGACTTCGCCAAGACTTCGTCAAGACTTCGCCGACGCTGTCTGATCCTCACACACACCCAGTTGCTGGAAAGCCTGCCAAAGGAGAGATGAAGGAAGAAAAGTGATCGCTTAGAGAGAGATTTCTAAGACTCCAACAGGGTTTCATTAAACATACCTCATTTACCAGTTTTACACAATGCAAAAATAACACAACCCAATAGAAATATTCATGTCACAAAGCAAAGATAAAACAAACAAACAAAAAAAACAGGTAAACAACAAGGTCAGGATAAATGTGGTCAGTGCACTGGGACTGGTTCTCATTAAAAAGTACACATCAGGTTTGCCCCCCCCAGCTGTCCATTTACACAGCCAGAAGGTGTGACGCTACTAGCCTGCTGACCTCAGGTCCCCCAGCTGCTATACCTGGGTGTACATTACCCATGGATGCAGACCAATGTCCTGTCCTGACAGCTACTGCTTGACATCAATGTATATGCATGAGAGACATAACTAACAGTCCCCGCTGCATGCACATCCACACAGCTCTAATCAATCAGTCAAAAGCAATCAATGCACAGATAAATCTATCCAACGCGGTTTCTAATCATTTGTGGCCAGAAAAATACCAGGCAATTTAAACTACAACCCCTGATGTGGTTTCCAGATCCATGCATGAGAGGTGGAGGTGCTCAGATGATACCCGTTCCACCCGTCAATGCCCCCTTTCCTGGCCGTCAATGGACTCTTCAAAGGGGGGACTGTTGGGGGTAAAAGGAGCTAATCCTGTTCACCCCACACCTGGGCTTAGAAAAATTCAGATTCAGTCAGCTTGTGTAAACAGAATAGAGAGATGTGAAGGGTTAAAAACAGAGGGCAAAATAAAACTGGAAAGAAGAAATAAGCTCTAAAAAGACCTGCACAGCGAATGGGGAAAAAAAACACATTTGAGTAATGAACCGTGACAGGAAGTGGCGTTGTGAAAGTGTTCTGGAGTGTATGAGGCCGTGACCTCATCCTTTACCCTCTACAGCAGAGCCCCGTCTGCACAGAACCTGTTTTGGTCTTGCAGGCTCAGGATCAAATCAGAGCAGTCAGAGCCCAGAGGATTACGGGCTCCTCACCACAAGAGGGCGGGGACAGGGTGGAGATGGGGCGGGTACAGGGTGGAGATGGGGCGGGGACAGGGTGGAGATAGAGTCAGAAATAAGGTGGTGATATGGCACAGATAGGGTGGGGATAGGGTGAGGATAGGGCAGATGTAGGGTGGGGATAGGGAGGAGATAGGGTGGATGTAGGGTGGGGATAGGGAGGAGATAGGGCGGATGTAGGGTGGGGATAGGGAGGAGATAGGGCGGATGTAGGGTGGGGATAGGGAGGAGATAGGGCAGATGTAGGGTGGGGATAGGGCAGAGATAGGGTGGATGTAGGGTGGGGAGAGGGTGGAGATACACTGCAGCGCTGAGCAACACAGCATTCCAAAGATGCAGGAAACCCAGAGGGATGCAGGAGCACACACACACACACACACACACACCCACACACACACACCCACACACACCCCCCCCCCCCCCCCCCCCCCGCCACACACACACACACCCACATACACACCCACACACACACCCATACCCCCCCCCTCCCACCCCCATACACATATACACCCCCATACACACCCCCACACACACACACCCATACCCCCCCTTCCCACCCCCATACACATAACACATATACACCTCCATACACACCCACACACACACATACTCACACACACCCACCACACACACACACCCATACCCCCCCCCGCCACACACATATACACCCCCATACACACCCCACACACACACACCCACACGCACACACATACTCACACACACCCACCACACAAACACACCCTGCATATGAAGCAGCTGAATCTATAATGTACACCTACCTAATGGCCTATTCTCTGATGCCGCAGCTCTCTGGAAACACACACACACTTTCACCTGGTAGCATTTTTTTGTTTTTACTAACACTCAGTGGTAATTAACTATTTAACAATGCATGCACACAATAATAATAAGGAAGAATTATGACTTCTTCATGAATATGCAACAGGGGCTTATTGGAACTCATTTACACTATATTGATGAAATATTGCAGTTTTTGCAATTCTAATGTGATCAATGGCCCTGTGTGTATGAAGTGTCAGATGTCAGAGGTGTCAGAGGTGTAAGGCTCTCCTTTTCAAAGTCCTTCAGACTGCATAAACACTGCATAACCTACAAGTCGAATACATCTCAACCATCAAATTGTAGCACATCTTGATCTGTTAAGAGAATCAATCAGAATTTGCTTCTGAACACTAGCACTGCCATATCCACAGTGTTTAAGGATATATCGTTGGGGATGTAGGAGGAGCCGATCTGAAATGCCCACCCCCGAGGAGAGGAGGTCTGTGACAGCCTATTAAATTCAGCCTAGCATTCAGCCTAGCTCCTCCCCCTCACGGACTCACGAAGCCGAACCTCAGCGAGGAACATTCCGGACTGTCACTGGGCTGAAGGGTCAACGGCACACAATGACCCTGTCAGAGCCTCTCCATGCCCACGGTCGCCACGGTGACAGGCGGACTACATTAACCCTACACCTATTAAGGCAATCTCGGAAAAGTATGAGCGGGGTTGCAGCGATGAGGAAGCGCTGTTACCGCAGCGGCAGCACCGTGACAACCGCCGACACCTCCGACTGGCTCCGCAACCCTAGATCTGACTGAAACGCTTCTCCAACACGCATCCACATTTCACACCCGTGTGGCGGGAATATCAGAAACACCAAATAAACCCTGAGGTGCAGTAACGGACGCATATAGCACAGCGCTTGTCTATAATCAGCTGTTCGTCTTCCTCTTTGTCTCTGGGCCTCTTAACTCGCCCCCTATTCTCTCCTGTCCCTTTCCTGGGTCTTTGTTCCTTTGTCTGTACGTGTTCTCCGTTCTGCCTCGCCGTAGTAGCATGTGATAGTCGCAGCTGCTGTGTGGGAAAGTTCTGGGCTTCGTCATCACCTCCGTCCTGGAGGGCGGCTGAATGCCGAGGGCCAGAAGTGCCTCGTTGATTCCCTCAGGCTGAACGCCCGAGCCTGTCTGACCGAGGATTAGCCCCGCCGCACGGCCATAGAGGCAGAGGCCAGACTGGGCAGCCCGCTGCATTGTGATTGGGCGATGGGGATGATGTGAATGGGAGGCGTTGTTTAGACGGCGTGTGTGTGTGTGTGTGTTGGGGGTTGGGGGGTGCTGTGGACTGGTGCCCAGCTCACATCACAGTGCAGACTCAGATGTTGGGATACATGCCTTTGTTTGTTTGTTTTGATCAGACTACAGTCAGTCAGACCACATGTGCACAAACACACACACACACACACACACACACACACAAAAGAGCAATACTGACATGATTATGCTAGAATACAACATGGAAGGGGGACTTTGTTCCAGTAATATCTGCAAACAGCATCATCACTGTATTATTTCTGTGGTCCACATTTCGTCCTTTGATGTGAGTGAGAAAACACATGCTTTTGTGTCTGCTCTGTAAAGAATTTTGTAATGTGCATCCAAAATATAAATATGATTTTATTGTTATCACTTTTGATAATTATCATCATCATAATCACTGATAAAACCAATCTATACATTTTCACACACACACGCCCCCTCACCCCCACACACACACACACACACACACACACACACAGTGATTGTGGCTAGCAGCAGTCCTTCTCGTGTCTGGCAGCCTCCTGGGTGTAAGGAGCTCTTTCACGCATTAACATGGAGCCGGTTGCCAGATCAGGGTGAATCAATCCTGAGACAACAGTTTGCTTTCAGGGACGAGCCAGGCTACAGCTGGCTCCTCTGACCTGAGCCTGCTCCATGCAGAACAATCCCCAAAGCCCTACTATCCTGAAGAGGGGAAACGCAGCAGGAAAGGCATCCCTACAGACCAACCCTGGGCCAACGGAGGAAAAGAGTTTAAAATGAAGCACGCTAATGTGGTCGATACTGCTCAGCTACTGCACTTACAATACAAAAGAGACACACACACAAACACTCACACACACACACACACACACACACACACGCACGCACGTGCACACACACAAACACAGGATATTGCAAATACAAACTACACAATGGAAACCATTATCACAAAAAAGTATAATTCAATATTTTACTTATATATTTACTAATATTAACAAAGTAAATGCATGTACAATAAGCAAACCAAAACTGGACATGATTTGGTTGTCTATATAAACATGTGCGTGAGCTGTTGTACATCGCGGCCTTCGTCTACGGCCGCTGTAGAGCTGGAGGCAGGGGCAGTGTGTGTGGAGCGTGGACACACACACGTCTGCGAAGCGCCCCCGGCGTACGGTGCAGCCGAGGAGAGAGAGTGGGAGTGTGCAGAACTGGGTGGGGGATGGGTGGGTGTGGGTGTGTGGTGGGGGAGGGGCTTGTATGAGGATGAAAAAGGAGTTTGGTGAAATGTTGTTGTTGTTGTTGTCATTGTCGTTGTTGTTACTTACTTTGCTTTAGAGGAGCATCACTGTGAGCATGTACACCCCTTTGCACAACTGTGACTTTCTCAAACTTTCTCAACGCAGACCAGTGCTGAAGCTGGTGATTCTAAACGGGACAGTTATCCTCCACTCACAGAGACTTCACAGCAGTGTCTAGTCCTGCAGATTTACCGCCCAGAATTTCGTTCCAACGCACATCTAACACACCAGCCTCCGATATTCAGATGTAACTGACGGACCTGATTAATGCGTGTTAAATCACTCGACGGGGGCTTATGGCACAAGGATGGAAGGTTGCTGCAGTTTCCAGTCATTAAGATGTAAAGAGGGATTGGCCCAGGTGCAGCATAGCAATGAGGTGGAGGCGGGGTCAAGCATACTCACCCAATCCCTACACAGACACAAGCCACGCCCAGTCTACAGCGCCGCCCCTGCCCCGAAGGGCGAGAAGGTGAGGTGTGCCCTCTGCAAAAGAGAAAAGAGAGAGAGTGTTTTTAGAGGAGTGAACACAACTAGAACAGCTGCAAGAGTGAGATACTCTCACACACGAGTAAAAATCAAAGGTGAAACAGCTGTGTGTACTGCCCAACACAGCGTTACTGTCATGGCCACCTCCTAACCCTCATGGACGTGCTGCAGCTGCAAAGATCATGGACACCTCAGTGTCTCTCTGCGCTCAGAGTGAAGCTCTTCACAGCTACTACAGGAAAGTCCTCTGATTAGGACAAGCACTACACATGGAAGACACCGATTGGCCAGGTCGGAGGATGGGGAACCAAACCTCAGCCTTCCAAAATCTAACCTAGGTTCTAAAAAAAGAAAAAAAAAATCTTTGTGCTGAGAGTCACGGCTATCGCGACCCGAGGCAGTCAGTCGTACCAGATGACTCTCCAAGGCCAGGAAGCGTCTCTGCCGGTGGCAGGCGAGACAGGATCGCTCCATTAGCGGGGGGGGGGGATGAGTGGATAAGTGAAGAGGAAACACTTTGCTCCCCCATGTGTCCTTCTCACCCCCCTCAGGAATTCTCCCCTCCAACCAGATCGGAACACCGATAAAAATACAGCATTTCCCCACTCTCAATCCGTGTCTCCGGCCGAGCGAACCCAATCAATAATTAACCGTTGCACTATTCTGCACGGAGATGTTTTTTTTTTTCTCTTATTATTTTACAACGCGGATCGATGGCGAGCGGATGTGGTGGAGGAACAGAGACGAGCGCATGCTGGCCAGTCAAGCCTGTCGGGCAGACGTGTTCCGGGTGGGGGACGTTAGCCACGGGGGACGAGGCGCGTACACTAAGAGGGCCTGGCGGTGGCTTCCGAGAGCCATAAGGACATTATGAGCTGGAGTGTGCCTTCTGAAGCTGACCTCTGCCGGGGTCAGCCGGGTGTAATGGAGGAGCCATCTGGCTTTGATCCAGCTAGACCACACAAACCATGAGCTGGAACTGTCTGCCTGAAGATCTTCGCTGGTTTGTGTTTGAAGATCTGCATTGGTTTATGTTTCAAGATCTTCACTGGCTTCTGTTTCAATATCTGTACTAGTTTTTGCGTTTGAAGGTCTGTACTGGTTTGTGTTTGGAGGTCTGTACTGGTTTGTGTTTGGAGGTCTGTACTGGTTTGTGTTTTAAGGTCTGTACTGGTTTGTGTTTGGAGGTCTGTACTGGTTTGTGTTTGAAGGTCTGTACTGGTTTGCGTTTGAAGGTCTGTACTGGTTTGTGTTTGAAGGTCTGTACTGGTTTGTGTTTGAAGGTCTGTACTGGTTTGCTTGGCAGCATGACTGGGTACCACAGCTGTTTGTCCCAGTTTGTCAGAATGCCTGGTCTGCACTCTGGCTAGTTTCATGTACTAATCTTTTGCTAATCATTTGATGTTATGTAGGCCCAGCCAAAGTGTATCAAGTGTGTAAAATTGGCGATCTAAATTGGTGAACTAGGAATGAAACTGGTTAAGAAGGCCTGATGTGTGGGCTCAGATTTGGGGCGCTTTTGTAAAAAAGCGCTAGCGTGTTTGGGTCACATTCGCGTGAACCTGGTTCAGTTGTTTGAGCGTAAAAGGAGCAGTGTAGGGTGACTAGCATGAAGTATAGTATTAGTACTGCAGAAGTACACAGCCTGTCTTAAGGTGTGCAGTAAAGGGTCTGGTTTCACAGCGGCTGAGGTGGGGGGGGTTGGGGTTATTCTGTACCTGTGAATATTTTATCACGCCCATGAATACTTAAAATCTTTATTTAAAGCGCAGGAGACGTGCACGTCTGTATGGCATGTTTATCACTTCAGGCGGCTTTTTTACAGCCTCGTCTCCACATCTCCATGAGCTTCCTGGTTTCCAAGCAGTCATGTGACTCTGACCCTATCATGTGACCCTGACCCTATCATGTGACAGAGGAAGTGGATGGAGGGCTGAATGGGATCTGGTAAGCGGAGACGCCAGGGCACTGAGTGCGTCCAGAGGGAGCGCCTCTTAACAAAACACAACAAAGGGGGTTTCGGGAAGTTTCGGTTACCACGGAGGCAAAGAGAAGGCGGTCGAGTCGTCGGACCGCAGACACAAAAAAAAAAAAAAAAAGAAAAAAGAGAAAGGGAAAGGTGGTGGGGGAGGGGCCGTCACGAGACAGTGAGACACAGTGAGACAGAGGGAGTCTGCTCAGGAGAGCTCACGAGATCAGCTAGGAGCCCATGCCATGGGCCCTTGTGTGTTCGTCACAGTAGCGGGCGGATGTGCCCTGACTTTGGGTGGAGGGTGGATCGCAAGTGAAGGTCTCCAAGGCCGGTGGCAAGGAGCTACGACACTTCATGCTCCTCTCACGCCAGACAATCAATCCAGCTTCACGCTCCCTCCCTCCATCCGTAGGTTTGAACGACGGCCGTCAGCCGGCCAGGCAGGGAGGAGATCACCTCCCACTCAGACGTAGCAGCTAATGAGAACTACTCACTGGCTTTACATTCAATGACAAGTGGGCCGGGGGGAACTACGGTGGGGATCAGCTGGCATTTACATTTACATTACATTTACATTACTAAAAGTGCTTCATTGTTTTACTCAGAACAAAATCTCTAGCTAGTTAGTTTAGGGGGAAACTTTGAAGATACAGCAGCAGATATACTCAAATATATACTGAGAAAACCCTACTTAACAGATAAAAGCAAGAAAAGTCATTACAGCACACTGACCTATATATACATATTCATAAATCATTATTACTTAGCACATTTTGCATAATGAGATGCCCGCAGCAGGGAGATCCACATGACGGGTAGAGACAGACAGCAGTCTCTGTTGGATATAAACCCCCTCACACACACACACACACACACACACACACGCTCTCCCTCTTTCTCTCTCTCTGTCCTTATAAAAGCATATTCCTATTACTATAACTCTCTTCTTTATGGGTAGGCGAGGAGGGTTCAGAGATCTGTCGTGAGGTGCACATCCCAGACCCTGCTAATGGACGACCGATAAGCTCTAATCCCATTGCTGTGCAAGGAAGTAATGAGAGGAATTCATCTCATCTCTGCGACTGTGACTCTCATCAAAGGCTTACGCAGTAAACACATGACTGCCGCCCATAATAAATCCCACATCCTGGCTGTCAGCAAGTGATGGCTTGTGATGCCCCCAACATCATCCGGCAAATATGGCCTGTGTTCTCTGGCTTGCAAGCGTAGAATGAATGACCATTAATACCAAACCCTCCCACACAACCCCCCCCCCACCACCCCCCCAGCTCTATATTTGCCCACTACCTCTGTGTTTTATAATAGCCTTCCTTCCTTCTACCTGTCCTCCTCCCAGGAGTGACAGCTCCGTGCCAGACGTGCTGCATACATGTCATATACATCACGGCTGCGACTGTAAGTCTGTTAGACAGTGTGGCAGACAGCAGCGTTCGGGCTGATTTAGGCCTTTGCCTGGTAGCGCCGGCCATCAGTCACGTGTGATGTATGACACGTGCCACGGTGGTCACCTCGCACATATGTCGTGTGATCCCAGGGACCAGATGTTTGGCTGTGGCCTGGTATTCAGCCCACATACGTGCCTCGCTCTCGTATCAGGCGTGGTGCACGTGGACAGGTGTCTGGGAAGTCCACCGCGGACATCATAAACACCATGGCAACTGACTTTATTTAGCTGTCACAACAGTGGGTCTCCACAAAGAGTGTGGAGGATGGGAGAGAGAGAGAATGAGAGATGACGGAGGGATGAAGAAAAGCAGGCAAACAGAGAGAGAGAGAGAGAGTGAGTTAGTGAGAGAGTGAGAGAGATGGTGTTATGGAGGTTGAAACCTCTCGATCTCTTTGCCCCGTGTCTCTTCAGTAAGGGTTAAAGCCCTGGACTGCCCCTTCCCTGCTCCGCCCCTCCACTGCCCCGCCGCTTCCCTGCACCGCCCCATATAGCTCCACCCCCTCCCCTGCTCTGACCCCTCCCCTGCTCCACCCCCTCCCCTGCTCTGACCCCTCCCCTGCTCTGGCCCCTCCCCTGCTCCACCCCCTCCCCTGCTCTGGCCCCTCCCCTGCTCCGGCCCCTCCCCTGCTCCAGTCCCTCCCCTGCTCCACCCCTCCCCTGCTCCACCCCCTCCCCTGCCTCAGTCCCTCCCCTGCTCCGCCCCCTCCCCTGTTCCACCCCCTCCCCTGCCCTGGCCCCTCCCCTGCTCTGGCTCCTCCCCGCAGGGCACACAGGCTGCCTGCCTGATCTCCAGACAGCCTCCCCACGGGCTCATCTGGCAGAGCGATGGATCTGCGAGCTCACGGCAGCCACTCTCACTCTCATTACCCATGATTACCCGTGGCACAGAGAGGGTGACGAGAGGCCGCTACAGCCCCAGAGGGCTCCATGACAGCGGTCTGTGTGTGTGTTTACCTGAGGATGATGGCTGTCCATATGTCTGTGCAGCGTGGAGGCAGCAGGTGCATTAGACTTGTGTCCTTCGTCCTCCAGCGTCCCTGCTCAGAGAAGATGAAATACGGTGATGCCAAACTGAAGACCACACACCCACCTCTTCACCTTAAAGGCATCACTTGTGGACGCAGGAAATACAGACTTTGCGATGCTTCTCCACACACTGACTCGATGATGGAAAACCCACCAGTGATGAAGTGATATGGGGCACTGCTGTATTTCTGAGATCATGTTGAGACTTTCATGCCTCTAGCAGGCTATGCCACCAGCTCCACCCGAAAGGCATCGTCCCACCCGAAGACAGGAAAGGACACGCAAGCATTTAACTCAGGGGGAGACAGAAAGGTAGACAGAGACAGAGAGCCAGGAGCCCTGGCTGGACCAAGGGGGTCTAGGGCAATCACTTTATCAACTCCAGGGCCTCTCACACTAATCACGGGCCACCTTGACGATAGCGTCTGGGTCAGTTCACTTCATCCACCCTTCATCCACCCATCCCCACTCGCTCGCCGCCACCACGGCACTCGTGCTTGACATGCTTTCTCTCTCTCTCTCTCTCTCTCTCCTCACCATGCTCCACATGGCCTGTTTGTACTCTCGATCTCTGAGTGCCTATCTCTGTCTCTCTCTCTCTACATCTCTGAGTGTCTCGCTGTCTCCCCTCTGACTCATGGTCACCTGAGCCAAGGACAAGCAGACAGATCATGTGACCGGGTAAGCCCCTCCCCTGGAGGCGTCGCCGGCCACTATCAGGAAACTGGACTTTGGAATTATTATATTTTTCCCTTAAGGGAGATGAATAATTTATTTCCCCATCACCATTATGATTATTCATTGGGCCATGCCAAGACAGGTAATGAAGGGGCAGGTATACAGTATTTAAACACATTTAACACATTTAAGACACGAGGTCTTCCTTAAGATTTTCTCCATGGCGAATTTCAATTTCAATCAGGCCTGTTCCTGTTCAGGTGCAGTCAGATGCTACCACCCATAATGGCCTCGATTACCGTTGGAGAGCTGGTTGCCGTTCTCGATGGGGGCGGGGCTTGGTGAGTTGGGGGAGGTGTGGTTATTGGCGTTCCTGTCCTGCAGCTGGGGCGATGAGGAGGCGGGGCATTGCTCCTCCCGTCCCGGCAGGTTCATGTTGGAGTTGGAGAAACCTGCGGGACGACAGAAAGAAGCTTCAGCTCCACACAGCACTCACATGCACGACTTCCTGGAACAGAACACAGAAATGAACACACTCTAGGCATCAGCACTAGCAACGGTTTATGGCAGTGCTTGACCTCAAGTAGTTTGGACTTAAACCTGTTTATACTAGATAGAGATGCATATTCTGACTGAACACAGAACTCTGGATAAGAGCGTCTGCGAAATGCCGTAAATGTAAAAAATGTAAAATGTAATGTAATGTAAATGAAATATGTGAAAAGTACCCTGTTTGTCCACATATGTATGTTCACCTCTATTGTAAATTATGTAAATACTGCAATTTGTGGTGGTGTTTTACTGCTGTGCCCTGTATATTTATTCCATACTGTGTCAGTAATGTCAGTGGCCTCATGGTGTGTCAGTGCAACACTCCATTAATCACTGTCCAGCATGCCAAAGCAATTACTGTAGCTGACAAGTGCTGGCGAATCCAGTAATCCTGATTCTCATGCTGGTTATTTAAAACCCTCGCAGTCACACACTGTAACTGTAGCATCCTATGTCAACGCGTCCCGACAGACAGCGATGTGTCAGCCTTTCGGGACCAGACCTCGTGGGACCAGACCTCACGGGACCAGACCTCACAAGACTCGTCTGGTCGTGCGGGAAGCATCAGGGGACGGGGTGGACGGGCGGGGACGGAGGGGGACTTGCTAAGCCGCGTGGCATCCCGCGAGCGCTCAGATCGAAACCGACGCCGTGACGGATTTAGCACAGAGGCCTGCTGACCAACACCAGCCGCCCATAACCCCCCCTCCCCCCCAAGCCCCGTGCCACACTCCGTCAGCCCAGTTTCCATTACTGCATACAGCCCCCCCCCCGTCACCTCCACAACAGCACCAGCTGCAAGAGCCAAACAAGGTCTGGAGCCGAGACGCGGGCGAGCCGACGTCCTGTCCCTCGGGGAGCGGGGCAGTCATCATGCAGCACGATCAACGTAACTCCACGCACCAAAGGGATGTTCCAGATGCCATTCCAGCAGTGCTGGTGACACCACAGAAAGCAATGACATAAACTGATTCTTCCTTCTGCATTATCCGTATCCCACAGAATTAAAGGACAAATATATACTTCCTCACCAGCCAGAACAACCCCCTCCCCCCTTTTTTTCTTTACTTAATTATCCCTTTTCATCATCCTCTTCTCATCCTGTTAAATCCAGACGGATTTAAAACATGGCATGGAACACGACACCCCGCAGAACCCCCCCCCCCCTGCCCCTTTCACTCAAGGTGACTGACAGTTCAGATCATTAATAACGCAGGAGATGAACCTGAGTGAAGAAGAACCTCTGCGTTCCCCTGTAGGACCTGCTGATGGCTGTCAAGAGTGAAGCCAGTCGTTTATATACACCGAGATCGATCGGCGGATCCACCAACACGAGCCAGCGCAATGCAGGAGGAAGAGAACCACCCGTCCCCACGATGTCCCGCGCTGCAGACAACAGTACCATCCTGGGGACGGACTGCTACATATTGTGACTGCAATATATTAAAACACACCGGGGAATCCTTGTCTGGTGAATCCACGGGTTGAAGACTGGTCTGAATTATTCCAACCGAAAATTCATTTGACCCTGTGAACGTACACGAGAGGGTGGTAGGGTCTCACGGCCAAGTCAGGCTTTGAGGAGTGATTACAACATCGCAGTCTTCTGCAATATTGGTATAGCAGTTTCATTTTGGCAATAACACTAAAAACACACCAATATGCATTGGGCCCCCTAGGGGGGTTTGTCCAGAGGAGCTGTGTGTGACGGTCGTCCTGTCGCGGGGCGGCGGGACTCGAGTGGTTAGGCTGGCAGCACTGCATGTTCCCGCGCACCAGAATGTCATGCAGATGTGAGCGAAACTGGCCGACAATGGGCCGTCGAGACGCTTATAAACAGCTTGACGGAGGTTACGCATGAGTTGAGGCGATTAACACACACATTTGCGGACGGTGATTCAAAGAGTCATTTCCTTCTTTCGGATGTCAAATACATTTGTCTTAGGACACAAACACACACACACATACACACACACACACACATTTCTCTAGGGAATTGCCCACACTTGGCTACAGAATGAGCCACACTCATCAGTAGGCTGGGAGACTTTGATATTTAATATTTCATGGCTACATCATCTCCTGCTCATGTAATATTGATGGCTCTGGTGCTAATACCTCTGTGCCACTGTGTCCCACCACATGAGGTTCCTAACCTGCAGATACACATTTGCGCAGGAATGTGAACATTGTAAGAGCAGAGCTGGTCTGGTGGGCTTAAGGTATGGTCTAGGTATGGTCTAGGCATGGTCTAGGTGTGGTCTAGGTATGGTCTAGGTGTGGTCTAGGTGTGGTCTAGGTGTGGTCTAGGTATGGTCTAGGCATGCGTCGTATCATGAGCTGATGTCTTCATCCTTACAAACACAAAGGCCTCTTCTAAGCCCTTTCAATCCTTCGTATAGAAGCATCACACTGCTATCGAATTCACTAAAGCATGACATATGTAGTCTGTGGACGCAATGTGGATCACACTGTTTTAGAAGTTTGGCCCATGACTTAAGGATTTGTTTAAGATCCCCACGTAACTCCAAGACCCTTTTTTGTTCATTTTTTGATGAGAACTGTGGCTCTTATTCAGCTAATGCCACTGTGCATCATCTAATGCCACTGTGCATCATTCTTTGACCGCTAGACAGGAAGGACACGACCTGCATTTACACATTCTGACCTGGACTAATGCTGGATCAAATAAGTGTGTGAAGTGTGAGCACAGCAGGACGGTAATGTGTTCCTACTACAGCGGGACAGTAATGTGTTCTAACTACAGCGGGACAGGAATGTGTTCTTATTACAGCGGGACAGTAATGTGTTCCTACTACAGCAGGACAGTAATGTGTTCTAACTACAGCGGGACAGTAATGTGTTCTTATTACAGCGGGACAGTAATGTGTTCCTACTACAGCGGGACAGTAATGTGTTCTTATTACAGCGGGACAGTAATGTGTTCCTACTACAGCAGGACAGTAATGTGTTCTAACTACAGCGGGACAGTAATGTGTTCCTACTACAGCAAGACAGTAATGTGTTCCTACTACAGCGGGACAGTAATGTGTTCCTACTACAGCGGGACAGTAATGTGTTCTTATTACAGCGGGACAGTAATGTGTTCTAACTACAGTGGGACAGTAATGTGTTCCTACTACAGCAGGACAGTAATGTGTTCTAACTACAGCGGGACAGTAATGTGTTCTTATTACAGTGGGACAGTAATGTGTTCCTACTACAGCGGGACAGTAATGTGTTCTATTACAGTGGGACAGAGTAATGTGTTCCTACTACAGCGGGACAGTAATGTGTTCTCCCTTCAATAGGACAGTAATGTGTTCTGGGATGGTAATGTGTAATTACTACAGTGGGATGGTGATGTGTAATTACTACAGACACACACATACACAGTTTTATGATCCCCCCCCCCACACACACACAAAAGTATAAGCGCACACACACACATACACACACAGAGGGCAGGCAAGATGTGATCAGGGGCATGGTAAACCAATGCTTGTGAATCTAAATGATGGGAATAGCATTGGGCTAAAGCATCTTCAATTAACACACACACATACGGGTAATATGACTTTGTGGGGACACTTTGTTGTGTCTGTGGGCTTTTTGTCTTCTCGTTATGAAGGGATCTGGTTCGATGTTGCATCACACCAACCCACTGTAGGCCAGACTAAGCAGAGGGACATTACACATGCTGAAGCCATCACTGGCATCTGGGCTGGTCTGGTTGGGTGCATGGTGCTCCCACAGTGGAAGAGCTTCTGGCTTTGATGGTCGACAGCTTGGTGGATCTGCCCCACTGCCGTAGCACCACTCTCTCACACCAGAGGAAGGCCATGGCGAGCCTGAAGCCCACTGAGATTCCACACACTAGTACGACCGCTTCTCAAAGAGACCTCAAAGAGCATGACCTTTACCCCAAAAAAGCATTGTTTTCTTCTTTGTAAACAATGACATGAGTCTTTTTGACAGTGCACAAGGGAAACAGCACTCCCAAGGAACCACTACAGGGGAACGTGCTCCTCTGTAGGAATATCCACCAGGGTTCTCCAGAGGGTCTCCACTGAGAACTAAATGGTGCTGGCAAAACATCTCTTTAGGGAGCAGATGTGCCTTCAAGCTCTATGTGCTGCTGCAAAGATTCTCACTGCTGAACACACACCTACGCGCACACAAGAACACACACACTCACCGGTGTCTCTGATCTTCCTCCCCGTGGTGGACTTGCGGAGCAGGGTTCGTCCCGAGCTGAAGAGAGTGTTGAGCTCGTCAAGGGGGCTGGTTAGGGGTCTCCCGTTGGCCGGGTTGAACAGCAGGGGCGAGGACGAGCAGGAGTGCGCTCTGCGCGGCTCCGGGCGAGACGACTTTGCAGGGGAGTAGGGTGGTTTGGCACTGCCCGGGGGGGTCTCAGCTAGACCGAGCCCCACTTTGTGGGACATTTTGGTACAGTCCGTGCTGGCTACCGATGCTGTGCGGGTCAGAGCCAGGAAGTTAGCCTCAGGGGGGAAAGGAAAGTGTGACGGTGGGCGGTACGGCGGAGGCGGGACTATGGGAGGGGCTGCGGGAGGGGGAGGGGTTAGAGGCGGGGTGGATTTGTCAGGCATCAGGACAGAGAGGCTGGGGGAGGAGTCGGCTCGTTGGCGGGTGTATTGGGGCGAGAGAGGGCTGCCGCCATCCTGGCTGGAGTAGTTGAGGTTGGTCTCAAACACAGGGAGCTTCTTCACCTCCAGTGGGGTAAGCGGAGACTCGTCGGACGCCGGTGAGCATGTGACCGGCGAAGGGGGGAACACCAGCAGTGGGGGCCTGTGGGGCAGCAGGTTGGGGAACGGGGCGGGAATATCGCACGCAGCCTCGTCCTTACTCTGCTGCCTCCCTGCCAGCGCGTTCGGGTGCTCCACCAGCGCCACAGGCCTCTTGGGCTCCAGCGTCTTAGGCGGAGCCAGGGAGACGGGCTTACACGTCTCCGCCTTAGCCTGGGGCGTGACTCCGCCTTCCTCGGGCGGGTAGTACTTCATCTCCTCGTAGACCGCCTCGCCCAGCTCGGGGCTGCGGGTCCTGTCCGCTTGGCTCAGGGCCCTCCAGGCTCCCACCATCTCGATGTAGACGTCCTCCTCGTCGGGGCCCGGGCGTGCGGGGAGCAGGCACGACGGCGGGCTGTCCTCGGAGGCGGCACGCTGCACCGGGCCTGGGCAGTGGCCGCCACGCAGCAGACACGCCAGCTTCATGTCCGTGGGGCGCACGGGCGGAGCAGGGGCGGAGATCTCCTCGTAGGAGCCAGTCAGCTTGGTGTTGGGGCTGCGCTTGGGCTTGGGAGGTGGGATCTTCTTCATGGTGCTGTAGTCGTCGCTGTGTGGGCGGGGCTTGGACAGCGCTGCAGGGTTGGAGCGCACAGGTGTAAGAACACGTTACATTCATTCAATAAAATCCATCAGATGAGTCAGATTTTTATCCTGGTTTATCCTTTGAATACTGAATGAAAAGGTTTGCTATAAATCACGATGACTGTCCTAATCTCTAATCAGCAAACAGTGATAACCAATCAGGCAGAGATACCAAATCAGGAAACCTCCTGGCCATTATTTTGCATATACATGCAGCACACAATAGGATTGGTTAAGCACTAGTACGCATGTCTTTGGAGCCTGGGACCTTATTCAGTGGCCAAGAGTGGTAAAATTTTGTGTAAACTATAATTGATTACAGCAACTAACACTGCGTAAACTAACCACCGAGCACTGCGTAAACTAACCACAGAGCACTGCGTAAACTAACCATCGAGCTCAGCTTTGGCGTGGTACGTACGGTCAGTAGGGGAGAGCTGGGTCTTTGGGGGACTTCCGGAGGGCGAGGCCTGGCTCTCCACAGGGCTGTCCTTGGGGGCGATGCTCAGGCCTGCGCTCACCGCCTCATACGAAGCGCTCAGGCGTGTGTTGGGGTCCCTTTTAGGCTTTGGAGGGGGCTGCTTCCGTGGCGAAGAGAGACCCCCGCTGTTGCCGTCCTCACTGGCATGGCCCACTGGCTGCAGGGCTGGTTTAATTGGTGGCCCAATTCCGGAATGTACCAAGTTGTCCATGACCAGGGGGATTGGCACAGAGCTGGAGCGGAAATGCCTGAGAGGCCGGCCTCCTGTGCGGCCCATGGTGTCACTCATCCTCCCCGCCTTCTCCACAGGCCTGCCAGGAAAATGAGCAGGGAGTACAGTTCATGAACTGTAGTGGTTGTGCAGGACTGGTCCTATATCAACCTTATTCAGCATACAGTTCATTTTCATCCGTCCTCACACATAACACATACATTAATTACATACTTTAATTACATTTATCCTGTGACCCTTGAAGTGGTACATCACACTCAGTGTGCTACAGACGGGGAAAGTGACACAAGGGTACTGTTACCCTGAACTACAGGTGGAAGTGAACTATAGCCAACATAGCTACAGCGCTCTAGAAGGCTACAGCCAACATAGCTACAGCGCTCTAGAAGGCTACGGGCAACATAGCTACAGCGCTCTAGAAGGCTACAGCCAACATAGCTACAGCGCTCTAGAAGACTACAGCCAACATAGCTATAGCGCTCTAGAAGGCTACAGCCAACATAGCTACAGCGCTCTATAAGGCTACAGCAAACATAGCTACAGCGCTCTAGAAGGCTACAGCCAACATAGCTACAGCCAACATAGCTATAGCGCTCTAGAAGGCTACAGCCAACATAGCTACAGCGCTCTAGAAGGCTACAGCCAACATAGCTATAGCACTCTAGAAGGCTACGGCTAACATACCTACAGCGCTCTAGAAGGCTACAGCCAACATAGCTATAGCACTCTAGAAGGCTACGGCTAACATACCTACAGCGCTCTAGAAGGCTACAGCCAACATAGCTACAGCGCTCTAGAAGACTACAGCCAACATAGCTATAGCACTCTAGAAGGCTACGGCTAACATACCTACAGCGCTCTAGAAGGCTACAGCCAACATAGCTACAGCGCTCTAGAAGACTACAGCCAACATAGCTATAGC
Source organism: Brachyhypopomus occidentalis (assembly GCA_020368025.1). Taxonomy (NCBI): domain Eukaryota; kingdom Metazoa; phylum Chordata; class Actinopteri; order Gymnotiformes; family Hypopomidae; genus Brachyhypopomus; species Brachyhypopomus occidentalis. The sequence continues at coordinate 7,039,378 of JAGXOD010000005.1, forward strand.
GCTCTAGAAGACTACAGCCAACATAGCTATAGCACTCTAGAAGGCTACGGCTAACATACATAGCGCCTAGAAGGCTACAGAAGGCTACAGCCAACATAGCTACAGCCAACCTAGAAGACTACAGCCAACATAGCTATAGCGCTCTAGAAGGCTACAGCCAACATAGCTACAGCCAACATAGCCTAGAAGGCTACAGCAAACATAGCTATAGCGCCTAGAAGGCTAGAAGGCTACAGCCAACATAGCTATAGCACTCTAGAAGGCTCTAGAAGCGCTCTAGAAGGCTACAGCCAACATAGCTACAGCGCTCTAGAAGGCTACAGCCAACATAGCTAGAAGGCTACGGCCAACATTACTACAGCGCTCTAGAAGGCTACGGCCAACATTGCTACAGTGATCTAGAAGGCTACGGCCAACATAGCTACAGCGATCTAGAAGGCTACAGCCAACATAGCTACAGCGCTCTAGAAGGCTACAGCCAACATAGCTACAGCGCTCTAGAAGGCTACAGCCAACATAGCTACAGCGCTCTAGAAGGCCCAAAGACCGAAGATACAGATGACCAGACAGAGCTGATCTTCTGCTTACACTCTACATGAGATATGCCCACTAGCTTGATACTTCCCCTTAAATTTGGCACTGCCATCTGCTCGTCCAGAGGGTGAGTGTGTGTGTGTGTGTGTGTGTGTGTGTGTGTGTGAGAGAGAGAAAGAGAGAGAGAGTGTGAGAGGGAAATTCTTTGGAAAACTGACACACAGAAAGTGTGCTGAAAGTGTTGGCAACTCTGTGTCTCTCATCTGCTTCTGGAGAAGATGACCAAGCGTTAGGACCCTGTGTTAGGACCCTGTGTTAGGAAACAGTGTTAGGACCCTGTGGTAAGACTCAATCATGTGTTGCTTTAACTATGAAAGTTATTTTGTTTATATGAGCTACTGTCCATGAATTGTCCTTGAGCTTTAAAAACCCATTAAAGTGTGAGCTAAATGTGACACACACACACACACGCCCACACACACCCCACACACAAACAGCTCAGAAGTGCCACTGCTGTTAATGACATCAGAGGCAAACACTATGTTCCTTCAGACATTTGGCAACAACAAGTAGAACTCAAAAACGTCATACATGTGGTAGTTTTGGTTTTATTTATTTATTCATGTTAAAAGCTGATTATGAAATGAACAGCTTTGGATGATGCTTGGAGGGGCTCGTTCTCAAGTCTTGAGACAGACCTGGAACATGGCTCCTTTTGGACACTAGGAAAAGACTGGGACAACACTAACACTAGGCAACTAACACTGGGACAACACTAACACTGGGACAACACTAACACTGAGACAACACTGGGACAACACTAACACTGAGACAACACTGGGACAACACTAACACTGGGACAGTAACACTGAGACAACACTGGGACAACACTGGGACAGTAACACTGGGACAACACTGGGACAACACTAACACTGAGACAACACTGGGACAACACTAACACTGGGACAGTAACACTGAGACAACACTGGAACAACACTAACACTGAGACAACACTGGGACAACACTAACACTGACACAACACTAACACCGGGACAACACTGAGACAACACTGGGACAAAACTAACACTAAGACAACACTAACACCGGGGCAACACTGGGACAACACTCGGTTGTGCTTGTGTCCCAATACTAGGTAGTGCACTTTGACTTGGTAGTGCACTTGTACTGTAACAGTGAGAGTGGTGGCAGGGGAAAGCTCACCTCTTGGGCGAATCCTCTTCTTTGCCTACAGGTTCAGGCCTCTCCCCCAGGGGTGGAGCAATGACATGTGGCGTGGTGAGGGGTGGGGCACTGAGGGGTGGGACACTGAAAGGTGGGGCACCAGGGGGTGGGACATGGCCCCGTAGGCGGTCATTCTCCCGGGCAATGTCGGCCGCGTTCTGTATGACCAGGCTGTCATAGGCACGAAGTCCCAGGTCTTCCGCCCCCTGCAGGAAGTGCTGCACATTGCACTGCTCCCTCTGCTGGTAACTCAGTTTGCGACGGTTACGCTGTCTCACCAGCCAGCCACGTGCCACTGCCACACACACACACACACACACACACACACACACACAGGCTTTAGTGCGCACACACACACACACACCACACACAGGAACACGCACTACCGGACAGTTCTATTACCTTTCTGGCAGGTGACAATCTTCCTGTGTAGCTGGTGGCAGCGGTCGCTCAAGTGGTCAGCCTGCCAGTACCTCAAAAAGACTTTACTGCTGCCCATCTGAGGTGAGCAAGAGAGAGAGAGAGAGAGAGAGAGAGAGAGAGAAACAGAGAGAAACAGAGACAGAGAGATGGAGAGAGAGAAAGAGAGAGAGAAATGGTGGGGGGCGGTGAGGTGGCAAAACACGTTCCAGGACTCAGGTGCCACAAGGCAGTATGGGTAACTCCCTCAGGGCATGCTGGGAAGAGGAAGCAGTCGCATACCTGCCAGCCCTGGAGCTTGCACCCCTGGAGAACGCGCCGGCACCTCTGCTCTGGGGGCAGCACCTTCTGGTCCGTCAGCATGGTGTCCACCAGCTCTCGATATCTGCATGAGCGGGACACACAGGCCCACGATCACGACGACCTCCGCGTCTGCGTTCCGCGGCTACGTTCAGAGTTTTCCAGTTTTACATCGTACCCCAGCGGATATGACCCAGCCGTTTCGCTCATTCAGGCTGAGACAGAGACAACGAACACGCACGCGCGCTGCCATATTTGACGAGTCATCACTTCCTGCTGACGGCACCAACGATTTCGCACTGCTCTGCTGTTTACTTGAACAAACAAGAGGCAGGTCTCGAGGTGTTGACCACAGCTCCGACTTCGCAGTGACTTCGTGTGATTGAATTTAAGGTCAAGTTCAAGCTGCTCGACACGGAGCCCTGCAGGCTGTTACCACCCTAAACACAGCCTGATCCTGCAACGCTAGTCCTGGCCCTCTTCGACCAAAACAAACCAGACCGCAGCCCACTCACCCCGTCTGGCACTTCCGCCATACCGTTGTGATGATGACGCTCCTACGCATGTGCATGAACCGCCCAGCCAGCCTGCCCGACAGCCGACTCGCTAGCGCGCGAGACCCCGCGTAGCCCGGTCAGGACGCGCGAACGAGGATGCTACCGCTGCAAAAGGGCACCTGTCTGTCTCTGGCAGTTAACCAACACCGACAGACCAGCACTGACACGTAAACGCATGGGGGTCTGTGTAGAGTAGCCACACGCGTGCCGGGGTAGTGTAAATAGATAACTACGGCCATTAATCCTGAAGAGGAAATCACAGCGTTGTCTCTGGGGGCACGGTGACCTGTAGAGCATGCAGAAACCCTACGCCTATCTGCAGATAATCTTCTCCTTCTCATGCAGTCACAACATTAGGCCGTATCACAAGACAATCTGAACTATGTGATCCTCAGCCGCCACACAATCACAGCCACGAGACGATGTGGGCTATTTAATCTGGTATCAACATTAACTCCAAACTAGAGACATGGAAGAATGCCTTACTGAGGGCTTTGCTCAGATAAGGTGCATCGAACCCTTGTTGTCAAGGCTCTTTGTCTGTCTGTCTGTCTGCACGTGTGCTCGAGTCCCGCCTCCCGCAGGATGTCTCTGTCTGTCTGCATGTCCCGCCTCTCTGTCTCTCTCTGTCTCGCTGGTCTCTGTTTCTGACTCCCTCAGCTGAAAGATTCATGATGTTTACAACAAAGTAGTGGAAACTTCCAGTGTCATGTGACCAGCAGTGTCTCAATTCATTATCTCACTGGAATGTTACGGTAATCCCTTTCATCCCTTATACAGAAAAAAGTGAGAGAGAGAGAGAGAGAGAGAGAGAGAGGGAGTGAGTGAGGGGAAGAGAGGGGGAGAGAGAGAGTGAGAAAGGCCTACACAACAAACACATGGAACGAGGAACGAATAAAATGGGGAAACGAGCAGATATATAGAAGGAGCAAATACGAAAAGCAAATAAAGAGTGTGGGGCTGAGAGATGGAGGGATGGAGAGATGGGGAGATGGAGGGATGAAGGCATGACAACAGGTGAGAATAGAAGGGACATGGAGTACTTTAGTAGTGGAGAGGGTAGGGGTGGGGGTGGGGGTGGATGTGGACGTGGGGGCATCGTGTTCCTGGAGGAAGACGAGTGGTGAGTCGCGTCGTACCTGCTGTTGACAGGAGGAACACGGTGGCCCTATCTCGCCCGCATACTCGCTCTCTCTCTCTCTCTCTTCTTCCCTCCCTCCCTCCCTCCCTCTCTGCCACACACAGGGAACGTTGTGCTCCTAGCCATAATTACGCCTTCACTCTGCTTCACTGGATGGGCAGTTTCCCTGCCCCTGAGTCTGCTCTCTCTCTCTCTCTCTCTCTCTCTCTCTCTCTCTCTCATCCACTCCTTGTTGGCTGCTGTCATTTTGCTGGGCTTAGGTCAAGCTGACCTGTCATGGCTGTCCGCTGGAGGGACGCTGGCGCCATTAATCACGGAGCCAGACCTGTGACGGGCACACCCTGGAGTTCTCAGTGCCCACGCGCACACGCACACACACACACACACACACACACACACACACACACACACACACACACACACACACACACACACACACACACACACACACACACACACACACACACACACACACACACACACACACACACACACACACACACACACACACACACACACACACACACACACACACACACACACACACACACACACACACACACACACACACACACACACACACACACACACACACACACACACACACACACACACACACACACACACACACACACACACACACACACACACACACACACACACACACACACACACACACACACACACACACACACTCACACACTCACATCATGCCTCGTTGCCTAACCTCACCAGGATAAAACAAGCTAAACTTTCGGGTTCCCGCGCCACCCGTGCTGAGGGCGGGAGCACCCGAGGTCTCCGCATGCAGGTGTGGCGTGAGGAGTGCGAGGCTCTGGGAACCTGCTGAGGAAGGCGGAGAAGAGCAGGCGGACCGGGTAGCCGTAGCGGATGACCCGCACCATCTCCAGCACCCCCACATACTGCAGCTGTGCGGACACCAGGGGGCTGTCGAAGACCTGGGGTTGGCACTCTCCGTTGGCTCGGATGCACTGCACAAAGTGGAGCATGTTGGACTGGAGCTTCCTGCAGATCTCCGACAGAGAGTTCTGGAGGGAGGGAGGGAGGGAGGGAGGGAGAGAGAGAGAGAGAGAGAGAGGGAGAGAGGGAGAGAGGGAGGGAGGTGAAACAGCGTTATGATCAGCACCTCCCACCTGTGTACAATCACATTTGTTGACTTGTGGTGCGTAGCAGGACCAATCACGGTGTCCCCTCCTCAGGCCAAACGGCGGCACTTGTACGACACAGACAGGGCCGCACGGAGACCGAGGATGTCATAGTTCTGGGTGCTGAGTCATCGGCCATCACGGCAGAATATGACATTCAGACTGGCAGACTAGTACGGAGGTTACACAGGCCTCCAGGAGGCAAGTACAAACACACACACACACACACACACACACAATCACCCACTCGCACATGCACACACTCCAGACTCAGACTGCCCCGTCCAGACGCTGCCATGCTCACCCAGCTCAAGTCCCTCTCAGATCTGCACACACGTGTTAAGGAGGAGGACTGAGGAGCAGTGAGGGTGGAGGAGGGTGGAGAGAGGGGTCAGAAGGGGCCACCGTGTGCATGCCACACCCTCGACACACGTCACCGCAGGCCGAAGTGGAGAAAGACTCCGGTCATGTGGACACAGCCCCGGGAATGAGGTCACAGCATGTGCACGGTGGCAATGAGGTCATTCAGACGGATGCCGTGCATACGTGCGTGCGTGTGCGCATGTGTGTGTGTGTGACAAAGAGTGCGTGATGCAATCACACCAGGAGGGTGTGTTCACCTCCTCAGGCCTGAGAAACACAAAGGGCTCTTTGCATGGGAAACAGAGGAGTGGGGCATGTGTTTGTGTGTGCGCGCGTGTGCTGACATCAGAATGCAGTCGGAGACCGCGTGTGACGCCTGCCGCGTGTGATGCCTGCCTGCGTCTTTCCCGCTGGGGTCGTGAGACAGGGAGCCTGTTGTTAGCTGTTCATTCATATGGAACACAGTAGCATCCAAAACCACACACAGACTCTACACAATCCCTCAAACCCGCCCCTTAGCTGCATCTCTCGTTCAGCCCACCGCAAACTCCGCCCCAAACCCCGCCCCTAAACTGCATCTCTCATTCAGCCCACCGCCCCAAAACCCCGCCCCAAACCACACCCCAAACCCCGCCTCTAATCCTGCCCCTAATCCTCTCCTTCAGCCGCGTTTTCCATGCTGGCCTCTTTGTCTGTAGTCTGTGCAGAGCCCAGGCTGACGTCCACACCCCAGTGACACATTAACCAGGCCCGGGTTTTCCTGCTCTCAGGCTTGTTTGGCTCGGCAGGGGAGCTGCTGTTCAGCTTTGCCCCAGCAGGGCTGCACGTGCTCGGGGAGACTCACCCGTAACTGCGTGGCCACAGTGGCAGGACCAGAACGCTCCAGTCTCTGCAGGAAGGAGGAGGCACCTTTCTTCCTCAGGAGCTGCAGGAGACACACGTGGGGGAGGAGAGGAGATAACGGGCCGTCAGCACACCTGCGGGAACTAACATCGCATTTATCAGCGCGAGCTGGAATGTGTGTGTGTGTGTGTGTGTGTGTGTGTGTGTGTGTAGGACAGAAAGATCAACAGCAGTCAGGAAAGGCGTGAAGGAGGAGAGAGGAGAGAGTGTTAAAGGAGGAGGAGCAACACAAGAGTATGGGGAGGGGGGATGGGGAGTGTAGACACGCGCACACACACACACACACACACACACACACACACACACTCACACACAGATCCACACTCCAACCCCATTTTTCTATGCACTGTTGGCATAAAAACGTCATCCCTGATGCCAAGGGAACTGAGCCTGTGGGAATGAGGCTTTAAACCATTAAAAAACAGCTGTGTGTGTGTGGCAGGGCAGGTGGGTACCAACTACACCACCACAGGGCAGGTGGGTACCAGCTACACCACCACAGGGCAGGTGGGCACCAGCTACACCACCACAGGGCAGGTGGGCACCAGCTACACCACCACAGGGCAGGTGGGCACCAGCTACACCACCACAGGGCAGGTGGGCACCAGCTACACCACCACTGTGTCTCTCTGCCTTCTATCAGATCTACAGTTCATACTTTCATTCTGGTTTAGACACGAATGTACGGATGCTCCCATTCTCTCACTTGTGCATGCACACACACACACACACACACACACACATACATACAGAGAACTGACGCCCCAGTTTGCCCTCTCCCCAGACACCTCCTCTTCCCAGAATCCCAGCACCTCTGTCCCCTCCACTCCCTCCAACCAGCCCAGTCCATCCCAAACTGGACCGGACTGGACAGGACCGCTCAGCTCTGCCATAACATTCGCATTGCGTGGAAGGAGGTCATATCTCTTATTCATATCACTGTTACCATGGCGCTGTCAGAGGGTGCATGCATCGCTTATGTAACTGCGTAACAGTGGCCGTGTTTCCCATGCAGTGGCGACTCTGAGGGGAGGAGCTAGTGCTAGAACCGCCCTGCTTAGGATTACAGCCAGTTAGACAATCTGCATGTCAGCGTGGTCATGGCCTCTTGAGCCTTCAAAAACCAGCCCAAAGCAGACACTGCTGGAGGACACTGGGACAGGGACAAAGAGGACGCATTAGGCTACAGCCGTGGATCGGCCAGCACTGTGGACTACTGAAGAATCAAAACACGAAAGTGGACAGGTGGAGGGTGAGACAGGGCGGGAGAGTAAAGCAAATGAGATAGAAAGAGAGACAGAGACGGAGAGACAGACAGAGAGACAGAGGGAGAGAGACAGACAGAAAGACAGACATAGCGACAGAAGCAGAGAGGGAACAGAAGAACCGTGCTTTGACGCCACAGTAATTCAGCAGGACTACAGCCTATCAGCAGGTGCCTCCCGATTCAGCGGGATCTGAGATTCCCACCAACGGCCGCTGCTCCCCTGGACGTGT
>JAGXOD010000005.1:7052500-7062500 GCA_020368025.1 Brachyhypopomus occidentalis
CAGGTGCACACGTCCACATCAGTAGTGTGATTCAGAGCGGGCGCCTCTGGACTGCTGGGCAGACACACACAGATGGACATGCACCGCCTCCCCGCCCCTCCACAGTGGACCACAGAGATCCTGACCCCTCCCCCTGCAGCTTCCGCTCACGCTGCCATGGAAACCAGTCAGATCACTCAACTCTGAGTCCTGGCAGTACGTCTGGGGCCCGGAGACGGCCGAGAGGGACACACACCCTCAGTGTGTCTGACTCCATAGGTTCAGCTGAGGGCCACATGCCTCTTAGTCCAGCCAGAAACACACACACACACACACACACACCGTCTGAGCCTAGCACTCCTTAGACTCTCACAATCTGTATTTGGTTTCTGAGGTGACCACAATTCTCCTTGCGGCATTGTTTAGCTCTAACCTCTAGGGACACAGGAGCCCATGAGAACTCCAATATCCACCTCTGCTCCAACATGGCTTAGTCTGTCTACCACACCGTCCCCCCCGAATTCAAAATACACAGATAACAGGACATGTGAAGTCCCACAGACAACCGCAGACGCGTTGTGACTAGCAGCCATTACAGGACGTGTTAAAAACATTGGATTATGAGCATATCGTGCGGTGCGCAATATTCGAATTCAATATTCCGCTTTGGTTCTCGTGACCAGTTAGGCAAACGTTTCCTCCAGCTTACACTGCTGGAGGGGAAGAAGTGGGTCGGTGCCTAGCGGTTTACTTAACAGACCTCAGACAAGCGGAGGCGACATTCCCGCGCATGCACGTCACGCCGCTCCGGGCGAGTGGTGTGTCTGCAGAAGCACGCCACACCCCAGCAGGTTGTGCGCAACGCGGTACACCGGCCCAGCGCTTACACCCGTCACGGAGGCGACGCTGATTTGGGATGCTGGCCAACGGTCACGGGCGCAGGCGTACGTGCGCGCCCTGACGCCGTGCTCGGCGTCGTCGGCGTCGTCAGCTCGTCGCGACCGCCACTGAACGGGAACGCCACGGGTTCGCTCCAGCATCCTACCGGTCCGCAGACACGAGCGCGGACATCACCACTGCATCGTCGTCGACACAGAGACCCATCGTCATCGGTCACGTCGTCGGACTCACCTGCTCGAAGCCGCTCTTCTGGAACTTCTCAAAGCCAAAGATGTCCAGGATGGCAATCTCGAGGGCAGGGTCGCTGCACACACAGAGGAAGAGTCACACTACCAACTAGACAAACAGATCTCAGAACAGCTCTGGGGTGGCTGGATGGAAGTCCGGATGTCTACACACACACCTACACACACACACACACACACACACAGTACATTTCGTGTGATTGTGAATGTAATGCAGGTGCCTCTCCACTGGTTATCAGTAATAAGTTCACATCCCTGTCAGTGAGCATCAGGCTTATCTGCACATAGTGGCCTGAGACGTGTTGACCTGCTTGCCAAGGCTTCTGAGAGGGTGTAGCGTTCACATCCACCCTGCTCCACCCTACGCTGAGGTGTGGGTGTGGTCCATGTTGGGTTCAGTAAACCAGAGGACAAATGCACAAAAATTAGCACAGAGTGGCACGCTAAGCATCGCTGGGACTACGCCTTCCGTAGGCGGGTTTATATGTGTAAACTCTTGCCCTGGATTCCGGGAGATTATTCAGAATAAGCCACGCCCCCCCACCCCCATGAGGGGGAGGGGCAAGGCCAGCGGTGACTTCAGCAGTTCCAACCTCTGGGCTGTTCTGGGAAGGCGGCAGGCACGCGGGCTATGTGAGCTATTCTAAACCTTCACCTTCACGCTCCGCCCTGATCGATGCTGACAGGGGGTTTATGGGAAGGCCGTGCTGACTGCACGCTGGTCTTTAACTCCTCACAGCTGCAGTGATTGGTCAGGCCCTTTAATCTGTGTAGGTAAGCACGGAGCTGTTATTGCTGTCAGGGTGTATGTGTGTGTGTGTATGTGTGCAGGGTCTAGTGTGGGAAGGAATGTGCTGAAGTAAACAACAGGTAAACATCAGCAATGGAATAAGAATGACAAGAACGGACAGGCAATCACACACACACACACACACACACACACACAGCTCATGACTCACTCTTCCTCTGTCTTGCTTGTTATTTTATCTGTTGATTTTTGCCTCGTTTGCCTCGTTAGTAGTCAAGCACACCCCAGTGAACCTACCCAGAGCCCCCATCCTGGCCTTGGAGATAGCAGTTGATGTGATTGACCAGAAAGCTGAAGAGTCGTGCGTACAGGGCTTTGGCCAGGAGGTCCCGGTGGTGGTTGGACATGTCCACAGTGTGTCGGCGTGTGATGACATCACCTGAGTCAAAGCATGGAAAGGTGAGATCTGTTTGAGCTGCCGACATCACTAGCCCACGATTCTGAGCTGCAAGAGGGAAGAGAACAGGACAAACGCACAAATCTGCTCCACTCAAGCAAGGTCAGTGTGCTCGATCATGGCATCAGCTTCCACACACACACACACACACACACTGCCATGAGTCTACTGCCAGTCAAGAGACGGATGACAAATACAGTGCTGTAACACAAGCTTTACAATTTCGTACACACACACACAAAATCAAACAATAGAAAACAATTGGGTCATTATCGCTCAGACTATTCCCTTTCTTGACTAATTATTAGGAAGAGACAATAGGACTACAGAGTGAGAACAAGGGTGAGAGAGAGGGACAGAGGGAGAGAGAGAGAGAGAGGGAGGGAGAGAGGGAGCAGACAGACAGGAAGAGAAACAGAGAGCGAGGTAGTGTTGTGTGTGTAATTTTAGGCAGTAGGTCACGGTGTTTGCCGCGTTGCAGTCGGCGGTCAGCTGAATTAGGTTAAGGGCCAGACAGCATGTCACGCGCTTCCTATAGAGAGAGAAAGAAGATGCCCGGAGACAGTCTGCATCACCGTGGCGACCGAGCACGCCCGGCGCAGAGGTGTCCAGGGCCTCTCGCACCAGCTCTCAGCAGGGCTTCTGGGACACATTGCTAAAGCAGTCCGGAATACACCAGTGCTGTGAGGCTGACTCAGTGACCGGGCCATGAGCCACGCCAGCGTGCAGTGACACGGAGGGGTGACCTCCAGCGTTCGTGAGACGCCCAGTGTTGCAGTTCAAAGCTACAGTAGGGCAGGGCAACCTTTCACTGACATGTACACATTCATTCAGAAGGTGAACATCTATACATTTTACGCAGACGGAGGTCTGGTACAAGGGATATCCACTGCACAGCGCTGAGACTTGCCTGAGACTTGCCTGAGACTTGCCTGAGACTTGCCCGTGTGTGTGTGTGGGGGGGAGGGGGGGGGGGGGCTGCAGAGCTCACCTTTGAAGTACTGCACGTCCGTGGTGAGGGCGGACGCCAGGTCGTCAGGGTCCACCTGCAGCATGGCAGCCACTGCAGACACAAACACACAGAGGGCCAGAGAGGTCAGCGCTGGGGCCCGGCACAGGAGCCGAGCAGCACCAGGGCCCGAGCAGCACCGTGTGTGTGTGTGTGTGTGTGTGTGTGTGTGTGTGTGTGTGTGTGTCCGTGTCTGTGTGTGTGTGTGTGTGTGCTTGCAGCCACATGGGAACAACCATTTTGCACTTCTGTAACATCAGAGAAGGTGAACTCATGTATTGTTAATAATGACCACATTGTGTGTGTGTGTGTGTGTGTGTGTGTGAGAGAGAGACAGAGAGGGAGAGTGTGCTGACGTCACTTGTTTATCACGGTTCAGGTCTGTACTGTAGTACGTGATGTGTTATGTAAAGCAGAGGGCAACGAGGGGCCAGGCTGGTGTGTTTTACCACTCAGCACTATCTAAGAAAACAGGTACGTGTGTGTGTGTGTGTGTGTGTGTGTGTGTGTGTGTGTGGGGAGACAAAAGAAAGAGAGAGAGAGAGAGAGAGAACAAGAGGGCCTAGGGTAGGAAATAGTAATTAACAACATTATAATTGTGTGTATTTGAGTGTGTGTGTGTGTGTGTGTGAGTGAGAGTGAGAGTTTTCCATTGCGTACAAAGTGGCCTGCTATTAGGCCACAGCAGAACAGATGTAAACAAGTCAGGCTGGTGGGTGTGTGACGCTTGTACAGTGCGATCCGTCCCCCCCCCCTTCAACACTCCCCCCGCGCCGCTGTGCACAGGTGGGGGAGATCGCCCCCTGGAGGCCATGCAGGGCCACTGCAGCACCCACCTCTCTCCAGGAGCTGCAGGTCAGACACGATGGCGGTGTCAGCGTCTGTCAGGGTGGTGAAGCACAGGTCACCCAGGTGCAGCAGCGCTGACAGGACCACAAACAGATTCTCCACCTCCTGGGTAGATGCACACACAGTGGGTGGTCATGGTGTGTGTGTGTGTGTGCGTGTGCGTGTGATGGGGAGTTTGTGTATGTCTACTAAAGACCCTTTCAGAGACTGAGGCTCTGTGAAAGGGTTTAGTTCATTCTGTTTACAGGACAAAGAGGAATTAAAAGGGAGAAGGTCCAGCAGTTATTTCTCCAGTTCAGAGTCATGAGGCTGGTGATGGTGTGTGTGTGTGTGTGTGTGTGTGATGGGACAGTGTGTTGCTGTAATGAGATGCAGGAAGGCGATTTAGAGAGGTTGCTAGCATGGTTAGCAGGAGGGTGTTTGTGTCACTTTTCACTAACCCAAAAATATCAATTTTAACGCCTATTCAACTCCCATCTTAGTATCCTCCACTCCACCTGCTCTCCACGCAGACCTCGCCCAGGTGGAACACTCTCCCTCCCCCACCTGACGGAGGCTTCTCCACCTCATCATCGCTCTCTAAACACCATGGCAACCCCCCTCAAAACTCCCAAACGTACTGCATCATTATACAGTCACAGACAGATTTCAAAGACGTGAGCAGGCACATGCAGGCTGGCACAGGTCGAGTGGGGCTATGGCGTCAGCACAGCCAGTGCCACTGTGGCTGTTGGGTGTTATTAGCTGGTAAGTCATCAGTCTGCAGACGTACGGTAACAGAACTGCATGACTGAGCTCCTACTGTAAACTAGAACACAGTTTAAGAGCATGTCTAGAACTGCTGCCGACGCCCTGGGCCACACACACACACACACAAACACACACACTTAAAAACCCTCTATACTAGACACTCAAAAACATACACTGCGTTTCCTCACAGTAGACAGTTGGGCATTAATGTCTACTGCAGGGTTATGGCTAATTTATGGGTTTGAGGGCAAAACATAACTGTGTACTGACTATATGAGCAGATGTAATGTGTGAGTGTGTATGCCTAACCTGTCTTTTTATGTCTGTGTGCCTGACATCACTGCATACACACACAGTGTAAAGGTCAGCATCTGTTAGTACAGATGACTGCTTCACCTTAGAGTTCCACATACAACTCTTCCACACACACACCCACCCCCACACACACACACACACACACACACACACACACACACACACACACACACACACACACACACACACACACACACACACACACACACACACACACACACACACACACACACGCACACACCCACACATGCACACACCCACACACAGACACACACAGACACACTTACACACGCATATTCAATGCCCTATAAAACTGTCCTGTGTGTGTGTGTGTGTGTGTGTGTGTGTGTATGTGTGCGTATGTGTGCGTATAGACTGTACCAATTTGTTGAAATCGAGGGCACACAGAGCTTGTTTCAGAGTTGCCAGCTTCTCTCTGCTGTGAGGACAGGGTGTGCTTCCCGAGGACACTTCACTGGGTTCCACTGAGCTCAAGTACCTGAACACACACACACACACACAAACACACACACATGTATCACATGGGACTCTGCACCACTGGGAGAAGCAGCAAAGAGTGGACAGGGTGTGAAAGTCGTGTAGTTAATCTGGGCGTAGTTGGCAGGCATAGCTTCTAGAGTGGAGGGTGTGTGCACTGACACCTTGCTCAACCCTTCGTGTATAATCCTGCAGTCGGGACCGACCCAATTCAGGGGACGGCGCCGAGGAGCACGACTTCAAGAACCAGTCTGACAAACGTATTGCACCTACGTGAAGACTTTAAAATACGGACAAAAGAATCATCCATTATCAAGACTTAATCTGGCTCTACTCTGACTTCACAAAAACATCTTTTTTGTAACTTCACACACACTCTACCACCTGGTTCTGGAGAACACACATACACACACACACACTCTCCACAGTCTGTCAACTGGTTCAGGAGATCACACACTCACACACTATACAGCCTACCACCTGGTTCTGGAGATCACACACACACTCTCTCTATAGTCTGTCACCTGGTTCTGGAGTTCACACACACCCACACACACACACACACACACACACATACTCACACACACTCTACATGCTTACCCATAAGTGTGACCTCCAGAAAAAGGTGTTTGTGTGAGAGCAAGACCATGATGCTCAGTCTACTCTAAACTGAATCTGCTACTGTTATGACCTTTCAGTGACCTTTCTGAGAGACATAGTTGCTCTTGTTAATTGGAAATTGTGTGCATGTGTGCGCATGTATAGGTGACTGTGTGTATGCACGTGTGTGTGTGTGCATGTGTGTGTGTGTGTGTCTGTGTGTGTATATGCATGTTTGTGTGTGCATGTGTAGGTGGGTGGGTGTGCCCTGTGCGTGTGTGTGTGTGTGTGTGTGTGTACCTGTGGGCTAGGATGTTGTTGAGGTGCAGGAGGCTTTTCTCTTCAGCAGAAAGGCCCCCAGCCATCAGGAAGAAGACGTTGAAGTTGAACTGCTGCTGGCTGGTGAGCCTGGTCTTCTCCAGCATGTAGGTGTAGACTTGCGCTGGACACACACGCACACACGTGCACAACCCTTAACCTCCAAACAGGAAACGCCTCAAAACTCAGAGGGGGCTTTGGCTACAGTAAATAAATAATTAACTAAACAAACAATAATAACACGCATTCAATCTTTCAAACACCTACGCTGCACATCCCAAATATGGAGCTGTGTTAGTAATTCCTTAAGTCCGTGCCGGTGCTTCCCAGCTAGTGGGCAATGGAATAATGGAGTTTTGGCACCCCCTGCATGACAGTCAGCCACACTGACGCAGCCACAAGGGGCTGCATATTCACAGAGGACTCGTGTCACTCTACGGACGTCTGTTAGACTGCGTGGGGTGAAGGAGGGAGGGAGGACACACACCTCTCAGCAGACTCCTCTTCCTCTCGCAGAACTGCAGGGAGACCAGCTTTATGAAGCGGCTTGCGTTGCTGTTCATCGGCGTCTTCGCGTGGCCGAACGCCTCCAGCACAGCATTCACCTGCAGAGAGAGAAGAGGAGACCTGCATACCAGAACAGAACAGCAGCTCCGTTCAAAAATCAACCCTCCTCAGATTCTACATAGAGAACGTGCTTATGTTAGACTTGAACGGCCTTGATCATTTCAAAACTCAAACATGGGCGCAGGTGCTGAAACGCACTGCACCACCAGGTGGCGATAAGACACCATTGATGTAACTGCATCACCATGCCTGCAAATTTCACGTGAATGACTAGTTTGGCCCTAAGCTGTCAGCCAATGCTCAGAGCACATTCCACTTAGAACATCCTGCTTAGAACATCCTGGTTACACACCTGTGCAACAGCCCTCATAGGCTACAACAGACGCCTCCTATTCCTATCACATCCCCACTATTCACGTCAAAAACAACCTTCTTCTTCTTCCACTAGAACCTTTGGTGCTTTCACTTTCTTCAGAAGGTCCAGGAGTTAACCACAGCACACACAGTACAGGGTGCAACCCCAGATGAAGTGTTTCTAGCCCATCTAGGGAGCATCTGCCCCAGGGGTTCTGCACAGAGGACTGGAGCACCAGAGGACTAGAGCACTAGAGCACCAGAGGACTGGAGCACCAGAGGACTGGAGCACCAGAGGACTAGAGCACCAGAGGACTGGAGCACCAGAGGACTGGAGCACCAGAGGACTAGAGCACCAGAGGACTGGAGCACCAGAGGACTAGAGCACCAGAGGACTAGAGCACTAGAGGACTAGAGCACCAGAGGACTAGAGCACTAGAGCACCAGAGGACTAGAGCACTAGAGGACTAGAGCACTAGAGGACTGGAGCACCAGAGGACTAGAGCACCAGAAGGGCAGAGTGGACTTACGTGCTTCATCCGTGCCTCTAAGGCGAGGTCTTTAGGGCAGGATCGTGCGGCCAGGTGCTTCAAGATGTGCTTACAGGCCTCTGACTTCCCAGAGCCACTTTCCCCGCTAAACACGTCCGAGATTGGAGAGAGGGAGGGCGAGAGGAAGAGACGAAGTGGGACAGAGATAGAGAGAGGGAGGGAGAGCGAGGGAGGAAGAGAGGGAGAATCAGGTACATTATATTGCATCTGTGAGGCTGTTACAGCAATGTCGAGAATAAAACCAGTAGGTAAACACAGACTTTATGAAGTTTGAACTCTGTTAGGAGTTATAGCTATGGGAGTTATCTGGATTAAGGGCTAAAGCTATAAAGGTTATGTGGATTAAGAGCTATAGCTATGAAAGTTATCTGGATTAAGAGTTATAGCTGTGAAAATGATTTGGATTAATAGTTATAGCTATGGAAAAATGTTTATGAACTCCTTGGAGTTATCTGGATTTCTTTACAAACTGTTCATATGTTCTGATCTGATCTTATTATAAGTCAAAAACTGGGAAATATTAAATTTAGCACACACACACATGCACAAACAAACATGCATGCACACACACAGGTCTCTATTTAACAATGAAGGCCATTAAAAAAGCTTAGAAACCTCTCGGAAAAGGAGGGTAATTGGATTTGGGTGCTACAATTGATTAAAAAAAATAAACAACTGAACAATAATAAAATTGTTGAATTGCAGAACTGCAATATGGTCCCATAATAAATGGACTTTAGAGACAAACTCACTGAAACCAATAAGAGCAGCATTCCTGCAGACTAACCTCCCTCTCTACACGTGCGTTTAGAGAGTATGTGTGGTGTGTGTGTGTGTGTGTGTAATGTGCACGAAAGCCCCTGGAATGGGAGTGCACTCACTATGAACTCTGCTCATGAATCTGCTCTTAGAAAATTACAGAACGAAGCAGAGTTTAATTAAAGGGCTCAACTATCCCCATAAAACCAAACAAAAACTCTGGACATCTTCAGTTTGCTAAAGACCACATGTTCCACATGACAACAGGATCAGTGTTCTGTTGACAGAAGAGACAAATTCTTATAATTTTGGAAACAGGTGGAGTACTGCAGGCCTCCTAGGCCCAGGCTAAGTCACCTAGGCCCAGGCTAAGTCACCTGAGGCCCAGGCTAAGTCATCAGAGGCCCAGGCTAAGTCACCTAGGCCCAGGCTAAGTCACCTAGGCCCAGGCTAAGTCATCAGAGGCCCAGGCTAAGTCACCTAGGCCCAGGATAAGTCACCTAGGCCCAGGCTAAGTCACCTAGGCCTAGGCTAAATCACCTAGGCCCAGGCTAAGTCACCTAGGCCCAGGCTAAGTCATCAGAGGCCCAGGCTAAGTCACCTAGGCCCAGGCTAAGTCACCTAGGCCCAGGCTAAGTCATCAGAGGCCCAGGCTAAGTCACCTAGGCCCAGGATAAGTCACCTAGGCCCAGGCTAAGTCACCTAGGCCTAGGCTAAATCACCTAGGCCCAGGCTAAGTCACCTAGGCCCAGGCTAAGTCATCAGAGGCCCAGGCTAAGTCACCTAGGCCCAGGCTAAGTCACCTAGGCCCAGGCTAAGTCATCAGAGGCCCAGGCTAAGTCACCTAGGCCCAGGCTAAGTCACCTAGGCCCAGGCTAAGCCAACTAGGCCCAGGCTAAGCCACCTAGGCCCAGAGTAAGAAGCCAAACAGAGTCATCATCACACTATTGCAGTTGTCCGGCCTCAGGGCCTGGATACTCTGCAGTCACAATGGACCGATGAGCTCTTTCATCAACAAGATATCAGAGCATCTGTCTGTGATCTATCACTCTACAGAGGTTGTGTAAAACAGAACAGCAGTGATGCAGGACCCAGGAAATT
>JAGXOD010000005.1:7067500-7070000 GCA_020368025.1 Brachyhypopomus occidentalis
AGGGAGGGCCTTACTGAAGCCACGCCCTGAGAGCAGGCCTGCAGAGGGAAGGCCTTACTGAAGCCACGCCCTGAGAGCAGGCCTGCAGAGGGAAGGCCTTACTGAAGCCACGCCCTGAGAGCCGGCCTGCAGAGGGAGGGCCTTACTGAAGCCACGCCCTGAGAGCAGGCCTGCAGAGGGAAGGCCTTACTGAAGCCACGCCCTGAGAGCAGGCCTGCAGAGGGAGAAGAGAGAGATCATTTTCACCACAGGGCCTCAGAGATCGATACATTAAATGGGAAGGTACTTTAATACACTCCAGTCTGTGTGTGTGTGTGTGTGTGTGTGTGTGTATACATACATAGATTTGGTCATTGCCAAAGCGTTTCTGCATCTCGTACAGAAGGCTGCTGTTTGTTAGTTCACTCAGGGATGCGAGGTCATCATTAGGTGCTGGAGGCATTAGTTTGACCTGAAACACAATGATATCAGAAGGTCATGCATGCAAACACACACACACACACACACACACACACACGTGTTTCATGCAAGCTCAACATCCTCAATGAGCACCTTGAAACTAATGGCTCTTATTTAGCCTGTTCCCTAGAGGCCAGAGTTCACCCTTAGGGTTGGCAGGACCACTATGGTGCATTTCTGTGACTCATTGCTCTTTAGCTCTAAGGATGACTGATTCCACACGTACATCCACACACACACTTTCCACCCTTGCAGTCAAGCCCTACCAACCAACCCACATTCATCTAAATTCCCGTCCCGTGAGTTCTGCATTTATGTGCGCTAGATGTAAAACATCTATCTTTATCAACCTTCTTAAAGAAGACGGATTGGGCTACAGATTGCCCGAGGAGAAAGTAAAGAGGGTGGCCGTAGTCTGGAGTCGGGGGCGGGGGCGTCTCCACTACCTGCTCCAGCTTGCTGGTGATGCTGGAGAAAGATCTGTCTAGCCCGTTGTCCTGGGACGAGTGCCACGCCAGTCTTCCTCCGGAGTCTCGGAACATGGTGCTCTTCTCCAGGAGACTGTCTCTCTTCGCGATGGGGAACACCGCCGGGTTCCTGCAGGGAGGAACTCAGATGGACAGCAGGCCAGGCGTCGGTGTCTCGGAGCGAGACGAGAAGACTGCTGGCACTGTTGCAGCCTTTCAGCGTGAACAAAGCATTCATGCGGCTGCTCAGAAGCTCCTCAGAGGGGGAACGTGCTCGTGAGTAATACACTTCAGCTGAGCTTCACGAGCCACAACAACAACATTAATAATAATAGATGACGATGACAAAGGAAAAGAATGTAAAATGGAGTTTTAAAATATTAATAAAGTAATTTTTACTTATCAAAAGCCAGTGTAGAATTCAAATAAATGGGCTTCGATTGTCTTGAAAGGTATAGAATTTTTTTTAATTATTATTATTATTATTGTTGTTGCTGTAATATACAAGTACGTAGAACAGACATATGGGAAGACGTGACTAAAGTAAAAAATCAAGGCTGATCAGCTTCTATCTCATATGTTATTTCCACTAGGCGTCCAAGCGTTCACCAGTCCACAGGCCGGTGTCCAAACCTCCACCATGACACACGTACAGTTTGTTGACCGGCACGCTGACGTGCTGGCCGGCGTCTTCACAGTGCTCGTCTGCCTGTGGGGGCCACGCTGACGCCTCCTGCTGCCTCGGGGGCCACAGCTCCTCTGCCCTCTGCAGCAGCGCCGCGATCTGCGCGGAAGCAGCCACGTCTGGAAAGGAGGGAGGGTGGCATTGCAGATCAGCGTGGAAGAGTCGATGCCACTCCAGCTCTCTGTCTCCGCATCAATATCAGCTAATACGGCTACAGCAGCGATAAAGATCCGCTCGGCTTAATAGCTGGCTGCGATTTTCCTCCTCTTTGTTCTCAGGGCTCATTTCTGAGCCGTTCTCTCAGCGAGACCCCCCCCCCCTCCCCTCCGATATCTTTCTTGTGGATGCGCCCGTGCTGAGATGGGCCAGTGTGGATCGATCCATCTGAGCTTCAGAGATGGGGAGACAGTAACGAGCTCTAAGAGGCCATGAGGGGCCTGAATTTTCATTTTGCCAGGACTGACATTGGAAAACCACTCTCTTACACTGCACACATACACACACTGCTCTCACACACTCACACACACACACACACACACACACACACACACGTTGGGACATCGGGAATGACTGCTGGAACACAGGGGAGAGTTCTATATGCAGCTCCTCCCCTAAACACACCTGCCTGTCATGCAGAGTTTAGCTCCTCCCCTCACCACACATGCCCACCATGCTGAGTTTAGCTCCTCCCCTCACACACCTGCCCACCATGCTGAATTTAACTCCACCCCTCACACTCCTGCCCACCGTGCTGAGTTTAGCTCCACCCCTCATGCACCTGTCCACCATGTTGAGTTTAACTCCTCCCCTCAAGCACCTGTCCACTATGCTGAATTTAGCTCCACCCCTCACACACCTGCCCACCATGCTGAGTTTAGCTCCACCCCTC
>JAGXOD010000005.1:7075000-7185000 GCA_020368025.1 Brachyhypopomus occidentalis
CCCTGTCTGGCTGGTCTCCACAAAGCAACAGACTGTCCTGAAATGATAGCAGGGAGCGTCCACATTCTGTCAAATACACCCTCGTTCATACTCCCTCTGTCTTCCACTCAAGAACACACATACGTACGCTCACCACACACGCTCACAACAAACACACACTCACCACACACACTCACCACACCCTCACCACACACACACTCACCACACACCCTCTCCACTACACACACTCACTACACACCCTCACCACACACACACTCACTACACACCCTCACCACACACACACTCACCACACACCCTCACACACACGCCTCTCTTGTATGCCCAATACTTCCTCACCCAAACATATTGTTTCCAGTACAGAAAAACAGATGAGGACGCGCGATAAGCAGGGGCACTTAATACACAACAAATCCCTGGATCAGCAAGCCAGGCGCGCGGAGCCACACGCCGGACTACGTCAGCAGGAGGGCCGAGCCCCAGGCTTCCCTCGCTGGGAAGAATCGATCTCCACCTTAAAGAAACGCCCCCGTCTCTCCTGGACACGTTCAGGGCTGAGCGAGGAAGCGCTGTGGACGTGTCCGCTGTCCAAACCCTGGGCTGGTGTAAATGCAACATTGTCCAATCAAGATATGATTTCATCTCCTCCCGGGTGTAGTGAAGTGTTTAGCATGCGTTATGAGATTGTAAATGAGAATGTAAATGAGAACATTTTAATATATTTGTAAATGTTTTAAATATGCGTTTATATTGTTTTTATTATCAAACAACCATAACAAAGCTGAATAAATTGACCCCTCCAGTCTCATCTGAGGTTTTTGCCAGCAGCTTCTACTAGACAACACAAGGCTGGATGATATAATGAGGTAAAGCTAAAGCTGAAATAAAAATCATTTTGCACGTTAAAGCTGTTGTTGTTACAAGTTGGTTGGATGTTAACAGCACAATTAAATATAGAAACTTTATCTCTTTGAGAGACTGACCTGCCCATATTTTAATGAGAGAGACTGACCTACCTGTATTTTAAAAAAAGAGACTGACCTGCCCATATTTTAATGAGAGACTGACCTGTCCGTATATGAATGAGACTGACCTGCCCATATTTTAATGAGAGACTGACCTACCTGTATTTTAAAAAAAGAGACTGACATGCCCATATTTTATTGAGAGACACACTGACCTGTCTCTAATTTAATCAAAGATAGACTGACCTGAGCATATTTTAATGAGAAAGACTGACCTGTCCGTATATTAATGAGAGAGATTGACCTGTCCATATTTTAATGAGAGAGAGACTGACCTGCCTGTATTTTAATGAGAGAGAGACTGACCTGCCCATATTTGGCGGCGAGGTGGAGGGGAGTCCAGTAGCCACTGTCTGCAGCCTGCACGTCTGCTCCACCCTCCAAGAGCAGAGACACCACATCTCTGTAGCCACTAGCACAGGCTATGTGGAGCTTTACAGACACACACACACACAATTGCTTACTTACACAAGAAAGAAAGGATACAATGCAAGAACATGACAATGACTTAATGACTTAATGGACTCATGCTGCTGGACTCATGGGCATGAGGTTCAGGGTGAAGTGGAGGGTGAGGTTAAGGGTGAGGGTGTGGTTAATTGTGAGGTTGATGGTGAGGGTGATGGGGTAAGGGTGGGGTTGAGGATAAAAATGAGGGTGAGATTGAGCATGAGGTTCTTGAGGTTAAGAGTGAGAATGAGGTTGTGTGAGCTGAATGAGGGTGAGGTTAAGGTTGAGAGTGTGCATGAGGTTGTGTGAGCTGAATGAGGGTGAGGTTAAGGGTGAGAGTGAGCATGAGGTTGTGTGAGCTGAATGAGGGTGAGGTTAAGGGTATGAGTGAGCATGAGGTTGTGTGAGCTGAATGAGGGTGAGGTTAAGGGTGAGAGTGAGCATGAGGTTGTGTGAGCTGAATGAGGGTGAGGTTAAGGGTGAGAGTGAGCATGAGGTTGTGTGAGCTGAATGAGGGTGAGGTTAAGGGTGAGAGTGTGCATGAGGTTGTGTGAGCTGAATGAGGGTGAGGTTAAGGGTGAGAGTGAGCATGAGGTTGTGTGAGCTGAATGAGGGTGAGGTTAAGGTTGAGAGTGTGCATGAGGTTGTGTGAGCTGAATGAGGGTGAGGTTAAGGGTGATGAGCATGAGCTTGTGTGAGCTGAATGAGGGTGAGGTTAAGGGTATGAGTGAGCATGAGGTTGTGTGAGCTGAATGAGGGTGAGGTTAAGGGTATGAGTGAGCATGAGGTTGTGTGAGCTGAATGAGGGTGAGGTTAAGGGTGAGAGTGAGCATGAGGTTGTGTGAGCTGAATGAGGACTCACCAGGGTGACCCCATCCTCACTCCGCTGGTTAACACTGGCCCCACTGCTGAGCAGCTGTCTCACATCTGACAGCATGACAGATGCCCTCTGAGTCTTCATCTGCTGCAGGGAGCTCAGATCGACTCCTTTAGACACACACACACACACACACACACACACACGTATGTACAAAATGCATGTGTGATATTTGCACAGGCCCCAAGTCTGTTCTCACTTCAGTGCTCAGATTACTCAGTACTTGGGAGTTAAATGTTTGATATTTCCACAGTGTAGAGTGGATCACAACACTCAATAACCAAGCAGTTTTTACCCAAAATGCTTCAGGCTCCAAGCCACCTCCCTCCCTAATGCAGTGTCACCAGCTACCACCCACCTGCCTCATTGCACCAGTGGTTGATGAACAGTTTCTTGCTCTCTATCAAGTATGTGTCTATCACGTCTGAGCAGTCTGAGGAGTCTGAGGAGTCTGAGGAGTTTGAGCAGTCTGAGGATTCTGAGGAGTTTGAGCAGTCTGAGGAGTCTGAGGAGTCTGAGCAGTCTGAGGAGTCTGAGAACTCGGCATCACACGCTTAACGCTTGAAAACAAAACCTCTCAGCCAGAGTCTTTGCCTTGTGTTGGTACATTTTATCTGCGAGTAAGAAAAGGTCATTGTGGATTCTTTGCTTCATGTGAGAGGAGATCGATGTTGTCTTGAGTGTAAAATGACCACGGGAGCACTGACAAGTCTGCTATCGATCACTTCCTGTTGAAGCAGTAAGCAGGAGTTTCCCATGGCAACCAAGCTGAGCAGAGGAAGCAACATCTTGGGCCATACTGATGCTTCATACTGATGTTATGAATGTCTGTTCCTAACACAGCTGAGTGATTTTGGATTCCTCTCTGTGTGTAAGTGGGCGTACGTGTGTTACGAGCAGCATTGGATACATTGGAGTGCAAAAGCAGGCTGGGGACAACGATGTTTGTTTGTGTGTGCGTGTGTGTGTGTGTGTGTGTGTGTGTTCTGATGTGACTGTAAACCATCTGAGGTGATTTGTGCATTATAATCGACCACTGTGCAGAAGTGCCTGTGAATTCCCTGTGATTAACCTGACAACTTGAGGCGTGTCACAGCGCATGCAGCAAAAGTAATCAGCAATTCATTAGCAGACTAACTCAAGCCAACCTCTCTGAAAAGCTACTTGTAATTAAAGCCCCCGTCGTCGTGCCTTAATTGTGACCTTCCGATATTCAATAGTCCTACACATCATAATCGTGAATCCAGTTATTCAGTAGTGAATTACACCGCCCCACTCTGGGGTCTGCGCTCACAGCCCGAGAATGAGCAGAGAGGCTTGCGTTAGGTCTTCCACACGTAGTAGTGTGACCTCACACCACCTCACGAAGCCCCACGGACACTGGTGCGAGGGGCTGGGATTATTCTCGATTCGTTCTTCGAAGCCCCGGCTGTCACGGCGTTAAGGAGGACCCCGCTGGGAGCATCACAGTAAACACACATCACAATCTCTTTGACACCATAAAATCGAATTCACTTCTCAAATAACAAGTATCAGCTAAGCATAACAAGCTTCAGTAAAGTATAATTATGTATTTATTTCTTTGAGCTCTTGGTAGTACATTCTTATACCCCAAAATACCCCCCAAATTCTCTAAGTGCTTTTAATTATACAGGTTAGCTGACAGAACAGATGGTTGTGTGAGGGAGAGCTGGGTTCAGAAGGGACCAGGTAATGTGTGTAGTGCTAGGAGGCATGTTCACAAGCATGCCTACCATACCGGCTACAGAATATGAAACACAGCACTAATTTTATGAGCATATTATAAAGCCAACATCTAAAATAGTAAGAGGGCATCCAGTTGTAAGGGTCATTTTGTGAGGTGTCTATATCACAGCTTTCTCTACGTCAGGCGTGCATTTTACACATTCACCTCAATAAGGACTTAACGAAGATGTATGTGAGTATCGGAACGTGACTTACGATCCATACGATAACTCGTCTGAAAAACCTTTCGTACTGAAAATGAACAGTAATGAATAATCCAGTCTGCACTCCCTCTGTTGGCCCCTGGGAGAGCAGAGTGTGTGTAGCTGTACTGAGGAACACGGAGGGGTGGGAGGTGACAGGAAGCATTACTCGTGCCATATGTCCAGGCCCCGCCCCCGTGTGTTCATGTGACCATCCCCCTCTGATACTTCGTAACCCCTTAAGAGGTGGGGTTAATGCCGTGTCAGGTGTGTGTGTGTGGGGGGGGGGGCGTGGCCTACCGTTCTCCTCCAGGTGCTGGGTGAGGATGACGCTGGTCTCTGTTCCCTCGCCGGCGTAGTCCAGCGCCGTGTTCCTGCTCACATCCTGGAGCAGGACATTGATCCCGGCCTTCGGGACGCCGCAGAACAGACGAGGCAGGGCGACAGAAGGGGAAGAGAGAGAGAGAGAGAGAGAGAGAGAGAGAGAGACGTAAACAAATCGAGTGTCCTCTCGCCCTAATTCACCAGTCAGCAATCGATGATAAACAAGCTCTCATTATCACGCTTTTCCAGCACCCTGAGGTACCTGAGACCGGAATGAGCTACTGCTCCAGACAATAGTGAGTTAACAGCTCATTAAGATGGAACCCCTGAGCCGGCTGGGTCCGGAGGAGGGGGTTAATGTTGTCAACACTGCAGCATTGGCCACCTGCGGGGGGCTGACATGATTTATGGCTTCTTGTGGTGCGCAGAATTCAAGGGAATAACAACATGCTTGAAATTGAGGTGTTACACACACCAAGGTGGCATACACAGGTACTACACACAAGAACTGGAACTAGAAACTCCAGAACAAGGAACTTGGAGATCACACTAGATGTTGTGAATTGCCTGCATAGGTTGGCCTTAACCTTGATGTAAAATGGCTGAATAGCATTTCCTAATATGGATATGTAGGACCTCAGAGAAATCTACATAATAAAGTAGTCTCGCTCTTCCCATGACAATAGAACTGGATTCAGGTTTGCCTTTGTTAGACTTCCTGAACATCAGTAATGAGAGTTGAGCTAACACAGATAAGAGCAACTATGGGCTTCACATCTCCGCCGCCCAGAATATGTACTGCTAATAGAAATGTAAAACGTTCTAAAGCACATCACACAGATTTATGGGTAAAAGAGAGAGGGGGGGAGATAGACAAAGAAAAATTAGGTTGGAATATTATAAAGTGAAACTTCAGCAGATTAATGTCTTGAAATTCAAAGCTGTGATGTGTCCGTGACCAAAGTCCAGCACGGCACGTGGCTCACAGCAGATCCACCCAGCAGATCCACCCAGCAGATCCACCCTGCAGATCCACCCAGCAGATCCACCCTGCAGATCCCCCCCTGCAGATCCACCCAGCAGATCCACCCTGCAGTCTGCTCAGCCTGGACAGACCGTGTCCATCACGCTGGGAGGTTAGACGCAGGTTAATGAAGGAATTAATGACCGTTCATCGTCAGCTGTTTCTTGGATTGTATTCATGGGGAACGAGCGACAGCACACAGATACACAGGTACACACACACACATACAGAAGAACATACACACACAGATACACACACTACACAGCTGTAGATCTACAAAAAGATGATAGATGTGACAGTCCTGTGCTCTGTTGTGTAGATGTGTTCTGAGGCAGAGAATCGGCTCTGCTGGTGTGAACACAAGTGTCAGGATGAGGGAAGACTGCTGTCCATCTACTGTCTGATACACTGGTGATATACTGAGGCACCTCCTGACTGAGGTAACGCACACCATCCACACTCACAGTGCTTGCTGTCTCTCTCTCTCACACACACACACACACACACAAACACAGTTGTGCGCACTGATCTGTCAGTGAAGGGACAACCATAAAGAAGTTGGCAGTTTGTCTTTATTGAGTAGAAATCCATGAAGACAGCAAACGGAGGTGTCTGGCCATGCCGGCTTACTGGTGAAACTGGTCTCACTGGCGAAACTGGGTCTGTGTACGTGCGCTCTTAGAGTGGAAGCGGAGGATGATGAGGAGAGGTGGTCAGGTGGTTTCTCTCACTCACTAAGAGCACGAGCTGTCCACAGCCTCCCAGGAGGTCCTCACCATCATTGACTGGCTTTCAGCACCACACTCCCACATCCAAAGATGAATACTAAACACCAGCGGTTTCCTGATGGAGCTCACTCTGCGTGGACAGCCCACTGCATCAGACCTCCCCCGTCTGCCACGTGGGCTTCTCTGCAAACACACCTGCTGTGCCTATTAACTGCTCCCGCGTTCCTCTACAGCTGAACTGTGGATCGTGGGGTGGGGGGGGGCTCAGAATGCTCAGCTCAGTTCCTTGGGCAAAGGACCCGTGATCAGAAATGTACACAGGTAAATGCCACTGGAACATGCTGGAACATCAATCTGAAGTCCTGCTTGACAAAGGTTTGTAAAAATTACTTCTGAGGAGTGTAATTACACATTTATGATCTGATTATTGATATTATAGGAAGTCTAATTCCATGTTCATGATATGATCTTTGATATTATAAGCGTAATTATTCGACATTGCTCTACATACAATCTGTCTGATTTGGCTCAGAAAACTATAAGTTATAAATAGCAGATCTGCATTGTGTTAAACAGAAAGGTAGAAAGAGTTACGCCCCTCATTCAAGAGTCACGCCCCTCATTCAAAAGCCACACCCCTCATTCAAGAGTCACAGCTCTCATTCACCGCTGTGTTTCACACCACGCGATGCTCTGGTTGTTCTGTCTGTTTTTGCTTGTTCTGTTTGTGTTCGTTTCACACCTGCCATGTGCTTGTGGTTTTGTTTCTTCATCATCTCCCCACCCTCATCTCTCATGTGCGTCTCTGTCTTGGCTCAGGTGCACCTGGTTTCTGCTTGGGCCTGTTTAGTTTGTCCCACCTGTGTTTTGTTTCGACCTAATTCCACTGTGTATAAATACATCATCTTTCCTGGTTTGTATTGTCGGTTCTCATGAGCTAGTGCGTGTGTGTGTGTGTGTTTCTGCTTAATTCGTCGACTCTCATTTGCATCTTCTCACGTTTTGACACATCACGCCAGTACGGCGGGATGATCTTCCTCCTCTAACACAACTCCTGATTCCGAAATGAGGAAATTCAATGAGAACTAACAGGCCATTTCTATGAAATTTAAAATTTCTATACTACAGCAGAATCGTTTTTCATTTCTGGAAATGTGCAGAAATCCTGGGCTTTAGTATCCAGTGGTTTGGGCTATATGGTGATGCTGACCTCTGACCCCTGCGCAGACTGCTGGGGACCGACTCCGCTAATAAGCTCCCTTTCCCCCCCATCCATCTGGTGCATCATGTGTTTGACAGCACATAATAAAATGCTGCCCTGCAAACAGCAGGCTCCCTGCCCCTGTGCCTGGCAAACAGGAAGGGTTAACAAGCTGACCCCTGACCTCAGCCCTGCCTCATGATGGATCACGAGGCGGAGTTGAGCTGACAGTAATCCAACTACACTGTCTACAAGTCCATAACCGTGGTTGATGGGAGACTGATTCAGTACAGGCCGGGCCGTCGCAGCGTCTGAGGGGTGCTGGGTGCTTTGACACATATGCCCTGAATTCCCTAAAGACATTATGTTATAAAGTCGTTATATTATAAAGATGCTATATTATAAAGTCATTATATTATAAAGACATTATATTATGATATATTAAGATATTATATAACATTATATGGACATGAAAGAAACATGGAGTACCTAAACTCACTTGTCCAAATCAACGTGTCTTATTGAATAAACCATGTGAGAATATTTATTTGTATTTATAATGGGAAATTCTATATAACCGTGTGCAGCACGTCAGTGAGTACACTTCTGTAGGACAAGCCCATCTGAACCCTAGCAGAGGGCGGCTGTGTAGGAGTGTTTGCAGTGTTGTGTGTGGTGTTTAGATCCTCTAAAACATGTAATCCAAGATCACTGCGAACGGTCTAGTAGTGTTTGACAAAACTGGAGACAAACACACACACACACACACACGCACCAAAGTGATCTGGACACTGCAGCAGTAGGTGAGGGTGACAGTTCTGGGTGATATGAGGAGCCTGGTCAGAGTCCCGTGTGAGACACGGCGAGACACAGCGAGACATGAAACAGCATGATGCAAACCGGCGGCATTCACCTCTCCGTGATTACATCATGACATAACCAGGGCAAATGCACTCTTATCTCCACGGCGCCTCCCGGTGCCTGCCTTGTGCCATCACAGGAATACCAGCGCCACTCAATTGCTTCTGGTAGAATGAATGATAATAGACCAATGGCACTGAAGTAAAAGATGAGGAATAAAGTGGGAATGTAATTAACTTTCCCACAGAGAAGAAAGACCTAAGAGTGTCCAGAGGCTTCTGCACATATCTCTCCCGCCTGTCACAAATCAGCTACGTGCATGTTCCCCTGTGGAAAAGCTCCTTTTTTACATGAATTCGCTCTTACATGTGCAGGGATTCAGCCGTTATGTGAATACCCTCTACAGCTTTACAACGAGCCAGTGAACAAACGGCACTATTACCATGACTATTAGCTATGAGCTGGCTAACCTAAAAATCTGCAAAGCCATGGCCCAGTTTTGCATCCAACATGGTTGGAAAGAGAGAGAGAGAGAGAGAGAGAAGAGAGAAGGGGGGGTTGGGAGTGGGTATGGAAGTAGGAGGCTTCATCCCTAAGCAAGCGCTGCATTGAGGAGATAAGAGCATTACCATAATACAACGCACAGAGAGTGAGGGAGTGAGGGAGTGAGAAAGGGTGAGAGAGGAGATAGGAGAGTGAGAGGACAGTGACAGAGAGAGAGAGAGAGAGAGAGAGAGGCCGAGAGAGACAGAGGAGTGAGAGAAGAGAGTGATGAAGACAGAGATGTCTGAAAACGACAGAGGGGAAGGGGGAGGGGCGTTTGAAGAGCCGCTTATGTTACGTGAGCGTAGAGGAGGTGTGTGGCGCGCGGCGCGTTCTGACGGGGCCGGCGGATCGCCACGGTGACAGCCCAGCGGTGTACCACGCGTGAGCGGCGCGGCTCGTCTCCATAGCAACGGCTCGGGCTGACTCACCTGCAGCGTTGCCGGCGCCGTCTCCAGGGAGACAGACGCACAGGCCGCGCGCTGGCTGCTCCAGCGAGAGAGCAGCACACACGCATGCACCAGCCTGCGTCACGCCACCGCCCAGGTCAAGGGGCAGAGGGCGCCACCGTGGAAACCGTTGCCGTGAGTGTACAGTGACTGTGGTACGCTTGCCTGAGCTTACAAGCAGCATTTGTTGTTTGTTTTTTTTTTTTTTCCTGACACAGCACACAGAGGCAGGAGGACTGATGAGTGTGCAGAGTCCTGTTGGACAGGCAGACATGTGCAGGAGGACAGACAGACGTGTGCAGGAGGACAGACGTGTGCCGTTGGACAGGCAGACATGTGCAGCTAAAGGGAGACGTGCATTTCCATGGCAACAGGCAGCTAACCGGCACCATTCCTGCATGGAGCATGTCTGATGAAAGGTACCGCCGTGCTATGAAACCTCAAAATACATCCACACGGTGTGAGTTCAGGCTGGAGGAAGAGGAGGGAGGCGAGCTGATGAAGGTGAGAGTGTGTGTGCGAGATGAAACTGTAAGGATCTCTCGTAAACTCACGTGAGACGCTCTGCTCTCCTCTTACTCACTCTCCATGCAAATGAGGCCTACTTTCAGAATGGTTCATTCATGCATTTCCAAGGGCTTATTTACACAAGCGTACACACACACACACACACACATGCACGCCTACTTTACTGTCGTAAATCAAAGGCAACTTCAAAGCACAACTGCAGCGAAAGCGAACACTACACACAAATTATTTTTGCATCATATCCTTCAGTTTATCTCACCCACACACACACACACACTCACACCAACCACTTTATTTGAAACACCTACTTTAGAGCTACAATTAAAGGTTTATTATACAAACACTGTTCTTGTGGCCAGCTGCATAGCTGCTCTGCAGGTCATTCATCTACATCTTCCTCATCACCCTCTTCATCATTGCACTGACTGCGAACACTGACTGCACAGTCACAGTCCTGCTCTGGGACACGGGGGTGGCGCACTGGTCTCCACCATCAGCACATGGACACGTCTCACCACACTTCACCCTTTCAAAAGTCTCCTCCTGGTTTAAACTAACTCATTAGACACACAGCTCAGAGAAAGCTATGGGGGGTGGGAGGGGTGAGAGAGAGGGAGAGAGGGGGGAGGAGAGAGGGGGAGAAAGAGAGAGGGAGAGGAAGGAGGAAGAGTGTCTAAAAAAACTAAAACTATCGCTATCATAGCATAAGGATTAGATCTTGTGAATGTATCAGTCTATTTGCTATGGATGACTTTGTATCTGTGTTAATATTTGTCACACACACGCCCTAGCTGGATGACTCTCTCTCACACGCTAATCCACAAGCCCTCACAGCGCGTCCTGGTGTGAGTGTGGTAAAGGTCAGACAGTGTGCACACACTGACATTCTCACACATCACTCCAGAGCAGCGCCGATCCTGAGGTCATGTGCACCTCTACGCATCCGCCACAGAGTAACACAAGTAATGACATATGGTATCTCTGCCCTGTGTGTGTGTGTGTGTGTGTGTGTGTGTGTCTGTATTATCATAGACCACAACAAAACTCTGTGTCAGTGGAGCACGAAGGCCAGAACACAAACATGCCAGCACATCTCAACCCCACAACTGTTTAAGAAGTTAGCCAGTGTGCTAAGATATGGGCTACTGCTGCTTCAACAGCTACACACACACACAGGCAAACACGCATGCACACACGCACATGCTCACTCACTCCTGCACACACGCACATGCATGCCCGTGCACACAGATACACACAAACGCACACGCACATGCACACTCACTCCTGCACACAGGCACATGCATGCCCGTGCACACAGACACACACAAACGCACATGCACATGCACACTCACTCCTGCACACAGGCACATGCATGCCCGTGCACACAGACACACACAAACGCACACGCACATGCACACTCACTCCTGCACACAGGCACATGCATGCCCGTGCACACAGATACACACAAACGCACACGCACATGCACACTCACTCCTGCACACAGGCACATGCATGCCCGTGCACACAGACACACACAAACGCACACGCACATGCACACTCACTCCTGCACACAGGCACATGCATGCCCGTGCACACAGACACACACAAACGCACATGCACAAGACGATCACAATCCATCTAATGCAACTGCTTCACTGGATGCAGAGGAAGATCTACCCTCTTCCCAATCTGCGCTATAAACACACACCCTGCACATCCTCACACACACCCTGCACATCCTCACACACACCCTGCACATCCTCATACACACACCCTGCATATCCTCCCACACACCCTGCACATCCTCCCACACACCCTGCACATCCTCACACACACCCCTGCACATCCTCATACACACACCCTGCATATCCTCCCACACACCCTGCACATCCTCATACACACACCCTGCACATCCTCACACACCCTGCATATCCTCACATACACCCTGCACATCCTCACACACCCTGCATATCCTCACACACCCCCTGCACATCCTCATACACACACCCTGCATATCCTCACACACACCCTGCACATCCTCATACACACACCCTGCACATCCTCACACACACCCTGCATATCCTCACATACACCCTGCACATCCTCACACACCCCCTGCACATCCTCATACACACACCCTGCATATCCTCCCACACACCCTGCACATCCTCACACACACCCTGCATATCCTCACATACACCCTGCATATCCTCACATACACCCTGCATATCCTCACACACACCCTCCATATCCTCACACACCCCCTGCACATCCTCATACACACACCCTGCATATCCTCCCACACACCCTGCACATCCTCACACACACCCTGCATATCCTCACACACACCCTGCATATCCTCACATACACCCTGCATATAGTCACACACACACACTGCATATCCTCTGTGCATATAAACACACCCTTCATACCCATGTTCACCACTAGAGGCATGTGTGTGCCAGCCTAGATGGACTGAAGGTTACAACAAGAACATCCAACATGTAATGCAGCTATAACACACACACACACACACACAAAGACACACGCATGCAGCATGCACACACGCACACGCCCGCACACACGCACGCTTGCACACACACACACACACATGCAGCATGTACGCACGCACACGCCCGCACGCATGCACGCTTGCACACACACACACACACACACACATCTATCAGAGCCTCCAGCATACAAATTTGTCTCCTTCACCACACAAGGAATAATTCTCCACAGGAAAGCTGTACTTTGAAGATACAGCTCCAAAAATATCTCCTCATTTTCCTCGCTTTCTCACTGAACCATTTAAGTCCAACAGACACACATACACTCGGACACACACACACACAGTGAGGTGTGAATGAGGTGTGGATCTCTTATAATGAGATTTTGATCAATACAACACTAGCTATGAAAACAACATCATCATTTGATGAAGAAATACTGGCAAATATCTGTAACACCTAATTGTAAAAAATAAACATGAAATATAAAAATAATTAAAAACATCTGTATTTGTCCAATTGCATGTGTTTTTCCTCATTTGCCAGTATACACTGAAATCCTCTAAAAACTTGACAAATAGTAAGGTGATAACAACCACAGGGGGCATGGCACTGTCAGAGGGTGTGTCATTGTCAGAGGGTGTGGCATTTTCAGAGGGCGTGGCACTGTCAGAGGGTGTGGCACTGTCAGAGGGTGTGGCATTGTCAGAGGGTGTGGCATTGTCAGAAGGCGTGGCATTGTCAGAAGGCGTGGCATTGTCAGATGAGCTCTGCTGTCCTCCTGTGTTAATAACAGGTACCACTGGGCTACCCGCTGGTACAGGTGTGATCCGGGGGAAGCAGAATTCCAGCGCACGGTCGCTCCGCCCAACTCTCCTCCACAGCAGCGTTGCTGCCAATTTTGGAAACGTCTTCACGTTTGTGATTTTCCGGGTTCGTCTGTTCTCACGCGTGTGCGTGTCTGCGTGACATGAAACTGCCACTCCAACAGCAACGCGTGTGCCAGGGGGGGTTCCGGGTGGGGCTCAAGCCCACACCTCTGCCGTGGGGCTTCCAAACACACTCGCTCCAAACACACCACGATGGCGGATCAGTTGTGTCAACACACCTTCCTTCTCTCCAGTTAAAAGGAGAAACTCAAATGCTGCACTACTTATTCTGTCTGTGTGTCTGCCATGTGTGTGAACACAAAAACTCATATACGAGCCAACACACACACACACACACACACACACACACATTTAGCAAGCCAAGCTGGGAGCATGGTAAGTAATCTGGAACACCTCATTAAACTCACAGTAATGTGGTGCAGAGGTGCTGGGTGAGAAAATCAGTGATGCTTTTCATCTTTTCTGAGTGTGTGTGTGTGTGTGTGTGTGTGTGTGTGTGTGTGTGTTGTGCTCACCAGAAGCAGCAGTAGCACCATATCACCATGGTCACAGGCACAGGCCACATGCAGGGCAGTCCAAAGGTCTTCATCCTGCAGGTTGATGTCCAGGCCTTGCTCCATCAGTACCTCTGCTGCAAACACGTTGTCATGGCGAGCACACTGTGGGAGGGCAGGGTAGAGCTGGGGATTATGGGTAACGCTGGAGCACTGCTGTGCCTACACAGGACACTGATGTGCAAAAACTAGTTCAAATAAAGTAAGATCGCTCAGTATCATAGTCATGGGGTCTCATAGACTCCAGGGAGCAAGTGTAATAAAAAGATGTCAAAATTGCAGTCCAGAAACATGCTGTTTCTCTGGAAGCCTTGTGTACATTATCCATATATATTTATATCAAAGCTACGCCACAACAAACGAAAACATCGTTGCTACTGAAGCAAGATGTGTTTTGGTGATAGGGTTAGCGTGAAAATGCAAAAGAGAAAAGAGAGGAAGAGAGATAAACATGGTATTGAGGAAGGAAACTGGGGGAAGAACAAAGAGAGAAAGAGAGAGAGAGAGAGAGGGAGAGAGAGAAAGAGAAGGAGACAGGGAGAGCGAGAGTGGGAGAGGGAGAGAAGGAGGGAGAGAGAGAGAAAGGTCATAGAAGGATGAAATTAAGGTATAGGTCAGGTGTGTGTGAATGGAAACTTGCTATTAAGAGTGATAGCAGAGGCCACTCCAGAGGGAGCGTGTGTACTGGAGTGTGTAGCGAAGCATGTAATGTGTAGTACAGTGTGTAGTGTGTAGAGGTGTGTGTAGAGGAGTGTGTAGAGGAGTGTGTAGAGGAGTGCTCTTACCAGGTGGAGCAGAGATCCACCAGAGGAGAGCTCTGTGTTCAAGTCAGCTCCTTCCTTCAACAGCCTCAACACTGCAGCAACACACACACACACCAGGTATAATAGAACAGTCTTTTGAATTACACCTTTCAATCTCTTTCTCTTGCTAAGGATATACAAATAAATATACAAGGCATATTTAGGCATACAAACACACACACAGTGCAATTGGACCCTGTAATAACAGACTGTTAAATCTCTATTTATATATCTCTATTACTCTATGTCTCTACGTCCCTCTCTCTCACACACACACAAAGGTTCTCCTCAAGGTAATGTGTGTGTGTGTGTGTGTGTGTGTAATACTGCTGTTGTGGCATGGCTGCTCCCCGTGTTGATCTCATGTTCTCCTGTACCTCATCTGCTAGATCAGCTAAAGGCTCAGACATGAAGGTCAGGGGTTTGGTTTCCAGGGAGAACACATGCTGTCTACCAGTAAGGACGCATAAGCTGTTCTGCTTAAGAACAGAATCTGTCCAACGCTCTACGTGTAAACTACCCCGCAGGAAGCACAGAGGTTTGTCAAAGGCATAATGCCATTTACTCAATGTAATTTACTCAAAGATTACACTTACAGCTCCTGTAGTTTTTATTAAATAATACCTCAGCTAAACTGTCTTCACATCCTGATAACCATCACTAAAACAGCTGTTCCAACAAAACAGTACATCTCTGTAGCTGTCCTGCACTCTGAAATCAGAAATGTACATTTTCAGTCTGGCTTAACCAATCAGGAAGCATTTCTACTCGGAGGCCATTCTCCTTGAACGCATGGACAGGTAGGCTGAGCGGTAAGCACACATGTCTTGAGAGGGCGGGGCTTTGGAGGTTCGAACAGAGGACATGGGGTTGCAGGGAGGACGGGCACTTCCTTTGGCGGGCGGAAGTCAGAGATGCCAACGACGGAGACTTTGTCCTTCGCTGTGCGCCGTGGTCTACTGCCAGCCCTCCTGTGACACACTAGCACCACTGTCCTGTCTGAGGAGGAGACACCTGTGCAAACACTACAGCGCCCACGGAGGAGCCACGCAGGAGCCATGGATACACACGTGATAGCAGATGATCTGGGCTGGGGCTCTCCTGGCCAGACGCCCCCCCTCCCCCCACACACACACACACACGCTCCCCTCCCCCCCCCGGGGCGTTTAGTCCGAGCCGAAGGCCGACCTCCTCCCAAATGGCCATGGAGGGAAAGGATGACATTTTCTGTTCAATCATGCACACCCCGTTATCCTACATGGACAAGAGGAGTGGAGGGGTGAGAGATATCAGGGTGTGGAGGACCACATCCACCATGTCTTCACTCCACACTCTTCAAAACTGGTGACACTAACGTTAGCATGTGTGCCCCTAAATGGCACAGTGACCAACCAGCGATGCTGGTGGTGGTGAGCCACACCAGTACACTCAAAGCCAGCAGGAAATAACCGATGAGATAACACCAACCCAACAACGAACAGGAAGTCAGAATGAATGGAGACTCAGCAGAGCAAATGAAGATGTGTGCTCTAGAAAAGAAATAATAATAAATAATAACAGTGTGTGTGGTGTGAAGCCAACAGGGCCACTTCCATATTAATCCGCTTTCCTTAGGTTGTAAGCCTCAGTAACCTCTGCTTTAATACTCAGAATGGTGGCCATATTGTATGGAAGGGTCAGAGCAAAAAAATATTTATTGAGATTTTATAAAGCGTAATAATTTCCATTGCGCAAAATGTCTACAAAGCTGATTCCATAGGTCTGCCAAACCTCAAATTCCTCAAATGCCCGGGACACGTGTTACCGTGAGAAAACATTCATGTATGGCACACGCAAGCAGCGACTCTCACGCGGCCTCGGCAGGACCAGGAGTAATTGCTGCGGTAATTAAGTTATAATGGACCTGGTAATACATCCCCTCCCTCACTAGGGTGCAACATTACGACCGCCGTGGGGGTGGTTACTCTAAAGTGGCCATTACCTCAAACAGATGTGCGTTTGACAGGTAGCCTGGTCTGACCTCCAGACAGCTGGATGGAGCAGACGGCTTTGGCTCACAGTGCTTATTCGGTCTGCTTAGGGACTGCACGAGGGTGGGGCTGTAAACATTCCCAGCCACAATATGCATGTATATGGGGGAGGCTTATGCAAATGAGCCGGTCTGATTCATATTCATGAGGTGTGCTTACAAGTCATCTGAGTCAGCAATGTGGCTGAACCGACTGCATCATTGGTGCTCCGTAGTGGGTTCTGAACATTTCTGTGACTTAAAGTAGGCTATAAACCACATTAGACCACTGATAAATGTCTACAGCATGCTGGTGTACATTATATACAAGATAGCTCCAAATCC
Source organism: Brachyhypopomus occidentalis (assembly GCA_020368025.1). Classification (NCBI taxonomy): domain Eukaryota; kingdom Metazoa; phylum Chordata; class Actinopteri; order Gymnotiformes; family Hypopomidae; genus Brachyhypopomus; species Brachyhypopomus occidentalis. Next base: position 7,092,067 of record JAGXOD010000005.1, read on the forward strand.
ATGAGTACATTACCAGTGCGTGTCAACACCTGTAATATACAGCGGCATAATTTCAGAGTAACATCAACACAGTTCATTCCTGTATCATTCACACATGAATAAATTACAGGGCCCGCCCAAAAATCTTATCCCTGAAATAAATTGTATGTCCTGTCTTAACATAGCTGGCCTGAACAAAGCCTGAAAGAAAACAGTACAAAATCTGCAGCTTCCATTGAGCTGCACAGAAAGCACCACCCTATCTACCTCCATCAGCACAGAAAGCACCACCCCATCTACCGCTATCAGCACTTTCCCCATCAGAGCTCAGATTGAGGTCCCGAGACCGGCTACGCTCTTAATCAGCAAGGCCAATCTGAAGAGATTAGCAGGCAGGCTATGTCATCTTAATTAATTTCCCAGGGATGTGAGAAGCCCCACCCCCCTAACAAGTGCGATCTCCAAGCTTCTCAGACACGGATCCAATACCCCACCCCCACCCCACCCCCCAACGCGTCTGCTTGCTGAGCTAAATATGTCTGCGTGGGTGAAGGGAGATAGGAACCTATATTGCCTGCTAGGTAAACAATTACACACTGTAAGAACAATTATTCGTCCTAATCTACAAAGTTGTACTGTAACTAGGAAGATGCCAGCCTTCCCCACAATCCTAGCTTGCTGTAGTCGGTTTGTGTTGAATCTTAGGCTGTCACTCAAGAGCAGGAATGATGATTTAGGCACAAAAGGATTGTGGGAGCAGGAAACGAGCCGAACGTCGGCGGTGGAGTGAAGAAGGCTTTTCTGCTGACTGCAGTGAGAAAGCGGCCACACAGAGCACTGGGGACTGGCAGGCACACGCGTGAGGTGCAGGGTGCCGTGGGGTCCAGGAAGAGGACTGTCTGACATTACAAACCACTGATCCCGATGGATGCATTGGCCATGCCTGCCCTGAGCACTCTCCATACTCTCAAGCATACTCCGAGCACTCCCTATACTCTCAAACATACTCCGAGCACTCTCCATACTCTCAAACATAATCCAAGCACTCTCCATACTCTCAAACATACTCCGAGCACTCGCCATACTCTCAAACATACTCCGAGCACTCTCCATACTCTCAAACATAATCCAAGCACTCGCCATACTCTCAAACATACTCCAAGCACTCGCCATACTCTCAAACATACTCCGAGCACTCTCCATACTCTCAAACATACTCCGAGCACTCTCCATACTCTCAAACATACTCCGAGCACTCTCCATACTCTCAAACATACTCCGAGCACTCTCCATACTCTCAAACATAATCCAAGCACTCTCCATACTCTCAAACATACTCCGAGCACTCTCCATACTCTCAAACATACTCCGAGCACTCTCCATACTCTCAAACATAATCCAAGCACTCTCCATACTCTCAAACATACTCCGAGCACTCTCCATACTCTCAAACATAATCCAAGCACTCGCCATACTCTCAAACATACTCCGAGCACTCGCCATACTCTCAAACATACTCCAAGCACTCGCCATACTCTCAAACATACTCCAAGCACTCTCCAGTCCTTTTACAGACTGAAGCATACTCATCCACATTAATCCATATTCATCCATCTTGCAGCATCAGCATCTCCTGCCCCCCATAAGGCTAAAAACTTGCATGAAATACGTTGCATAATTGTCCACATTTCCTCACCGAACTATTAACTGTATTAACTGGCACTTTGGCCCACCAAACACAAATGACAGCATGCGGCCTCATAAACGACCTAGTTACCCTTCACCAACGCAGCTGCAGCTTGCTGTAGAGAGAGAAACATGGCAGGGGCTCTGTGCAGCACTCTGAGAGCCCCGTTCAGCGGGTTTCGTTTCACTGATGAGGAGCACACGCACATCTCCCTTTGTACCGTGGTCCGTACGTGGGATTTCATGGCAGTGGTTGCCGTGTGCAGGAGTGGGCGAAAAAACACCAGCCTATCACTGGAAATGGCAAACCAGCTGTCGGAACCATATGCGGTGTTTCCATGGAAACCAGGCATGGGGAAGACGGAGAGAGAAGGGGAAAGGGCAGAGAGAGGAAGATGAGTGGAGAGAGGCGGGAGAAAGATGGAGCTGGAACGCCAGAATCTGAGGATCAATTAAGAAAGAGGATAGAGGAAAAGAAGGTGTGACGTAGAGGCAGAAGAATATACAACAGGGAACGCAGGAGAGCAGGAGACACAGCCCAGCTGACATATTAAACAGGCTCAGCTGAGTGGAACTGAAGCAGAATTTAATCTGATATCTCCCCGGGGGGCTGTGTGTGTGTGTGTGTGTGTGTGTTGTGGGAGATGTTGGACCGGTACTCCCTTCCACAGCCTCTCTATAGGTCCACAGCCACTCACACACTGGAAACCAGAAAGAGACCACTGGTTCGTCCAGCGAAACACCAGCACATTCCTGCCTCCGTGCAGTGGCAGCTGTGTAACAGTGAGCCCTCCCCTGCCCACACTAACACGCCTGGGGCCTCCCTCCTAGTGAGCCTAGCGTCAAGGTCCCAAGGGCCATGGCTATATTAGCGCGCTTTAAGTGGGTGGAGTAGGGCAAGCTGTAAAGGACCTCAGGTCAGCCTTCACTAAAGCAGTCTAAAGACGTCCCCAAATACGGGAGAATTGTTTCCGCATCGCCGTAAGCTGTTTTGCACGAGGCTTGTCTATGATTGAACCAGGAAACAGCACTTGAATGGCTGTTTCGTACGGCACTACAGAAGGGCGAGTGTGCAGTGCACCATGGGGCAGGTATCACGCATTACTGCTGGCTTTAGAAGCTGAGGAGGAGGACGTGCTAGATAACACATGATGTGCATGGAGAATGCAAGGGACGTGTTCAGTGCAAGAGCAAAGCTCTGTCACCATCTACAAACAGAGAGAGAGAGAGAGACAGGGAGAGAGAAAGACAGAGAGAAACAGAGTCAGGAAGATACAGGGACAGAGAATGTGAATGAGAGACAGAAATGACGGGTGTACTGTATGTACAAACTCACTTTCTCTCTCTCTCTCTCTCTGTCTGTCTCTTCCACTCCATCTCTCTCCTCCACCACAGCCATCTATCATTTTCAGGAATGAATCCCACACAAACATCTGCTACAGCACCTGTGAGCATCTTCCCACATTCCCCTCTCCCTCATTCCCATCATCACCTCTGCCCCGCCTCTTCCCATGAGCACCATCACCTCCGACATGGATGTTTGCTCTAAGAGACAAATCACACCCCCCCCGGCCAAACAGAAAGCTGCTTTTTCACACGCTCCTAACCTGCTCGATGCCCGCTGACAATCTCAGTCAAGCGTGGACTCTTTATGTTTTAAAAATTGCTTTTGGAGGCAATGGATTTGTTTGTCTTCTCCCTCTCCTTGGCCTGTGTAGTCTGGAATAAGCAGCTCAGTATAGTGGGAGTACAGGCTTCTAAAATGAGTTCAGCCAAGCAGAACCAGAGCAGAAGCCCGTCAGAGGGCCTCTGCTTCCCCGAGGAGCTGACTCATGTCTCTTTCGTCCTGATAGCACCTTGCCTAAAGGAAGACATTCAGCATCTACAGGATTGGAGCTCCTCAGACAAGCTCTCACAGGCCTACAAGCGTATGCGGCACAAGATGCAGAATACTATCATTTAGATGATTCCCACACTGAATGCTAACACACAGTGTGTCTGTGCTTTAGTTTATGTATTTCTTATGTATGTCTGCATTGTCAAAATAGTTCCCCCAGCAGAATGGTTATTTCACCAGTTGGCTAATCCACAAAAGTAGAGGTCTTGGCTATTTGAGTCTAATCTTCAAATACAACATTTTTATTTAGAGCATTTTTACTAACAGGACCTATCTATTAGTTCTGAAACTAATCTGAAAATGTATGACTAATTTGCCGTGTTGGCACATTGGTATTGAGCTAAGCTATTCATTCTGCAGCCTTGGCATAGAGACATCTCTTAATTAAAACCGTGTTGCGGTGTTGAAAAAGGGGAAATTAAATTACATATTGCCTGTCCGAGTAAACAATGGTGGTAGGAAAATCAAACGTGTGTATACATTTTAAAACGGCATTTCTATTCAGCTTTTACCTTCTGACTAGGCGCTTACTTGCTATACAGACAATGAATCAAATTACAGAGTAAAATTCCTGAACATTTATCTGCTAACATTGGTCATTTGTCCACGCGCTAACTGCACTACAGTGAAATTGAACATTCCCTATTGCCTCGTTGCGTGCCGTTAAAACGCCCACAAGCGAGGACGTGGAGCAGAAACTTTGCAGCCCCGGGAAAAGCGGCGCTCCTTCAAAGACTCAGCACGAGCAACCGTTTTACGGCCATGCGCGGTGTTCGCGACCTTTTAGTTTCTCCGTCTAGTACAGAACGTACCGTGTAATCTTCTTTAATGAGTGCTAAAGAGACGAACCACTGCAGGGAGGTAATTTAGAGCTATTAACTGAGACAGGGAACATACTAACACTGAAGACATTGTCAGTGGTCCATCCGCACAGCTGTTTGGATGGTATAGGCTGCATTTTTAGATGTTTAATATTTGTAAATTTGGTAATACTGAACTGGACCAAATGATTAGGTCAATTCAACGTCAGGACAGAAAAGTGTTAGAGAAATGTCACGGCGTAGACCTTTCCCAAAACACTAGACACGGCGGCCTTCGTTCAGCGCCAGGGTGACGTCACTGCTCGCGCAACAGCGCCCTGGAGCCCCGAGCGGACTGCACAAAAAGGGCGGGATGTCCGTGAAAAATGGACGAAAGAAAAAGTCTGAACACATTCCCAGTTACTGAACGACCGTGAAGAAGGCCAGGGGAGTGGCTAAACATCAAATCCTCACACAAATTACTACCGAGCTTGGAAAGATCTAAAGAGAGAATGTTTTGATTTTAGATTATTAAAAAAAAAACGTAAAAATGAAAACACATGAATATGTTCAACCCAAGTGTACCAACTCAACAATCCAGACTGGATCAATCCAGAAGCATGGCTGTGTAAAGTAAAAGACCTTCAACACAAGCAGCGGCTGAAACTAAACCCGCCAGCCTTCGCCCAGGTCTTTGGCGCTGTTCACATTGCGGGAGGTCGTCTTAATTCATCATGGCAAAAAGCAAAACATTCAATACCAACCTAATAACAGCCAGAGACCTGTGGCGACCACGCCAGGGAACCCAGCAACACTGGAGATGGGGACAGGAAGCAGCACAGCTGCCACTGATCTCTCCACACGGCCCTGCCGGAGCTGCAGACGACCCGGTGAGCTCTCACGCGGACCAGATGAAGTCAAGAAAATGAGACTGTGTAACCGAAATAGGATCAGGCACCAGCACGAACCCATGCACGCAGACACGTGTTGGCACGGTCTCCTGCACACACACACACACACACAGACAAACAATATTCAGGTCTAGATAAGCAATGAATATTGAGGTCTCCCCAAACTCTGTATTATCCAGAGAGAGACTATGAGCCATAAAGGACCCATAATCGTGGTCCCAGTCTGGTCATGTGACTGGCGGTTAGGCCATAAGGTCTCTGCTTCCTGATGAGTGAATATCGTGATTAAAGCGTCAGCAGATACGCAGTGTTTCTCCAGATGGAAGTATTATCAGCTAATCTCCGCCTGAAGGAGGAGAGAGAAGCAGTGACAGGGTTTAATCAGCACACATGCGCCCACACAAACACAAACACACAGACACATCCACACACAAAGACACAAACACACACACACACCCCTCACACACACGCACAAACACACAGACACATCCACACACAAAGACACAAACACACACACACACCCCTCACACACGCGCACAAACACACAGACACATCCACACACAGACACAAACACACACACGCGCACAAACACACAGACACATCCACACACAAAGACACAAACACACACACACACCCCTCACACACGCGCACAAACACACAGACACATCCACACGCAAAGACAAAGACGCAAACACATCCCCTCCCCCCTCACACACACACAGACACATCCACACGCAAAGACACATGCACATTTGTGCACAGAAAGACCGAGACACAGCGAGGCACCAGGGAACGTGTGGTGATGGTGCTGGTGCTGGTGCTGGTGATGGTGCTGGTGATGGTGCTAGTTCTGTTCCACCTCCACCTTGCCTTAAGCTGAAGCATGGCTGATGTCATCACAGCAGGTCCTGGGGCTCCAGGTAGCAGCCCCACCCCCAAAGAGACATGGTGCCCCGGTATAAGACCTACACCACCTCCATCATCAATAGCAAACATTGGACACGATATCTGATATCGGACATAAACCGCAAAGGTGCCATCCATTCGAATTACAAATCCAAACAGATGCATAACATTATACTTAAATATCAACTTCAGGACCATCGAACCGGATCAGCGGTTCTGTTTCGCGCGATCCATGAATCCAGCTGAGTGAAGCACTTGGATTCTATCGGGCCAGTTTTCTCACTGTTCCTTCGCTCGAGATGTGACACAGGTCGAAACCAAAACAAACAATCAAAATCAATGTCGTCAACCCCTTGAGAGCCGTTCGCTCATCTGCTAGTGAAACGCGAGAGAGAACAGCTGAACGCGTGTGCAGCTCCACCTGCCTGAGGCAGCACCACGAGGTGCTGAATATGGATATTCTTTATTTTCACATTTCACATTTTCATTCGGCTACAGTTAAAGCAAAAGCCCCACGATGTCATACCAACCCCCCCCCCCACACACACACACACACACATACCCCCAAGCCCCCCCGTTTTCCATGGACACCTACGATTCCTGAAGACATGACCAGGAGGAACACGGCAGAAAACAGCCGTGTTTCCTCTGAGACGACTGCGCCCAGTTCTGCATTACAGCACCATGCTTAGGGCAGGACACAGACGTGTGTGCACTGACACCATGGTACATGAGGAAGGCGGCGACCAACTAACATTATGCCTCCCGAAACATACAAACGAAATGGCATTACGGACAACAAAATGGTTCTGATCTAGAAACCAAACCTGCCTATGATTGATGGGAATTTGTAACAAATCCAAAATCAACACATGCACACACTCATACACACACGCGCACACACACGCGCACACACACAAACAAAGCTCTGTTGTGTGTCCTGTTTGTCTTTTGGCCCTGTTCTTTCCTGATAAGCATGCAGGGGCTGGATACACATGAACAGAAACAGGAGATATCAGATGGGCTCTTCATCCAGGAGCCCCGCACCACCCACACCAACCACCATCCTCTCACATCCTCCTGCAGCACCACACCGCCTCACTGAGCTATGTTCCCGCGGTCCTTCTATGCGTGTGCTGGCGTGTGCTAGCGTGTGCTGGCGTGTGCTGGCGTGTGCTGGCGTGTGCTAGCGTGTGCTGGCGTGTGCTGGCGTGTGCTGGCGTGTGCTAGCGTGTGCTGGCGTGTGCTGGCGTGTGCTGGCGTGTGCTAGCGTGTGCTGGCGTGTGCTGCCGTGTGCAGACCGTAACCTTCTGACGTCTGCTCAGGTTTATTGCTCTGAAGTGCCTTGAAATTAGCTGCTTTGATGCTAATTTTGCATCAGTAGGTTTTGTGAACCTATTAAACTAGTGACACCAAAGCCCTGAACGTTAGCCCAGAGTCAGGAGCCATCAAATTGGCTGGTCAAGAGGCGTCAGCACAGAACAATGAGCAGGTCTGCACTGGACACTGAGAAGGTCTGTGCGGCTCCGGCAACTGGAAACAGCACCGCGTGTTGCCAGATTGGTAATTAATGTTTAGTAGGTGGTCCGAAGTTGTCATTCATCCCGAGCCAAAGGTGCCATGTTTCCAGCAGGCGTTGCCACGGGAACGCCAGCTGGTGCGGCAGACCAGCTGAACCCGGTCGGCAGGCGGTGGGCGGGGCTTACACTCCGGCCTGCAAAGGCTTCTGGGACGTGTGACACAGATTCATCCGGACAGCTGGGCAAACTATTAGCGGAGATGGAGATGGTGGGGAAAAGAGGGAAGAGAGGAGGGAGGAGGGAGAGAGATCTGTCTGTCTGTCTGTGCTCTGCTGCATTTTGTTGCCCAGAATATTTCACTGAATTTAACAGTGACTATATAATATAAGGTGTTACCAATAAATGTTATTTATAAGGCCGTTACAGGACGTAATGCATTAGGCAGATTCCCAAAGTCCTCGTGAAGTATCACACATCAGTGACTGGCATTTGCCAGGTGCGAGGAGGATCTGATCCTGCGGCATGTGGGCTGCTATTCCTGCAGCTGTTGCTTGGTCCCTCCCCGGCATTCTGAGGTAGCCCTGCCTCGTATCCCAGTCATCCCTGCCACACAGCCGGAATAGCGAGGGGTCCGCCCGCCCGCTCGCGCCTCGCCTCCCGATCTGACGGCCGCTTTCCACTCTTGCAAAGGTGTGCGCGCCGTTAAAAACGAAAGCCCTCGCGCCCCGTCCACAGAAGAACGGATAAGCTCCTCTCCACTATACTGCAAAGTCACTGGCAGAAATGGTCAAAATTTCTCCTGTTAAAATTATTTTCTACTTTTAAATTCATTTATCCTACATTTTCACCCATGATGAGAGTCTGGCCACTCTGTGATCGCCCTCCCTGCCTGCTCAAGACCTGTAGTCTGGTCACTCTTGATTAGATTACTTCTGCCTGTCCCAAGAGTGGCACACACCTCTCAGAATATTAGCTTCTTCACTGACCTATAATCAGTGTGAAGAATGAGTTCATATCCACTGGAGAATGGCAGATCCACCGCCTCTGTGGCATGCTGGAAATTAATTTGGCACACACACACACACACACACACACACACACACACACACACACACACACACACACACACACACACACACACACACACACACACACATACACATACACACACACACACACACACACACACACACACAAACACGCATACATATACAATCCTCTGTTTATCTGGAGGCACGTCACAGGAAGGCCGTGTACGTTCGGAAGCATGCTGTGCTAAAAAGCGCTGGCCTGCTTTTCGTGGTCTGTATCTTCTGAAAGGAGGTTAGTAAGAAATCTCCTCCGCACTTCTGGACATTTCACCAAGAACGTTCACTTCAGGCAACCATCATCCTGTCACCCATGATTCCACATACACATGGCGGCACCATCATCCTGTCACCCATGATTCCACATACACATGGGGGCACCATCATCCTGTCACCCATGATTCCACATACACATGGCGGCACCATCATCCTGTCACCCATGATTCCACATACACATGGCGGCACCATCATCCTGTCACCCATGATTCCACATACACATGGCGGCACCATCATCCTGTCACCCATGATTCCACATACACATGGCGGCACCATCATCCTGTCACCCATGATCCCACATACACATGGCGGCACCATCATCCTGTCACCCATGATCCCACATACACATGGCGGCACCATCATCCTGTCACCCATGATTCCACATACACATGGCGGCACCATCATCCTGTCACCCATGATTCCACATACACATGGCGGCACCATCATCCTGTCACCCATGATTCCCACATACACATGGCGGCACCATCATCCTGTCACCCATGATTCCACATACACATGGCGGCACCATCATCCTGTCACCCATGATTCCACATACACATGGCGGCACCATCATCCTGTCACCCATGATTCCACATACACATGGCGGCACCATCATCCTGTCACCCATGATTCCACATACACATGGCGGCACCATCATCCTGTCACCCATGATTCCACATACACATGGCGGCACCATCATCCTGTCACCCACGATTCCACATACACATGGCGGCACCATCATCCATGCCGTTACGTGACCCCTGGCGAACTCACCCTCTTTGTCGTCATGGCGCACGATGGCGTCCTGCAGGACGTTGGCGACGGGGAAGCAGACGGCGGGTTTCTTGCGGCGGGCGGGGCGGGGCGTGGCAACGGAGGCCGGGCGGGGCAGAGCGCGCTCCCGCTCATAGTACGCTCGGAGCTGGTCGCAGCGCACTCGCCGCACCAACCTCTGTCTCTGGCCCGAAGGCAGGGAGTCCAGCAGACACTGGTCTATCTCCATGGTGGGCCTGAAGACATTACATAGCTGGAAACAACCTGGGAGACAGGGGGACACAGAGGGAGACAGTGGGGGGGGGGGTTTAATCAGGCATTATAATGTCGACAGGCCAAAAAGACGATGAGAGTTTGGCCACTCTGTGATCGTCATGTCTGCCTGCTTGATACTCTTCTAAGTCAGTAAAGTAGGTCAGACTCAGCGGCACAGAACAAAAATGCAGTAAAGCAAGAAACATTTACTGATAGCTTTTCAAAAAGTCTGATAACTCTAATATCTGCATCACAGCCCCTCTAAACTATCCTAGTCTGATAACTCTAATATCTGTATCATGGCCTCGTCTCTCCTAGTCTTACATAATACAGCACCAGGGCACTCAGTCTGACTCTCGCTAGTGTTCTGAATCCACCATTTTCTATCCAATCTCTTCTTTTGTATGTTCAGTACATAACAAATTCCATTTGCATGCACTCTGAGCCTCATTCCCATCTCATCTGACACAGGGCTTTCAGCAGGATATTTAACCTTGAAGCACAGTCTCCACTGCCCCGCACCCCCCACCCCCCACACACACATAAACACACACACACACACATCACAATTTCATGACTTGGCATATTCCAATGTACTGCTACACACCACATCACTGACAATGAAGGCTAATTACCAACCAGAAAAAGAAGAAGGAATGAAACTCTGGAAACACTTTAGTGGTATCACAGCATGTTCAACCTTTAGATAAGGAAGGTTAGGCTAAAACCTTGGCGATATAATAACAGACAATAAAATACTCCAACAGTCATTTATGTAACATTTTACACCACCACTGATAACAATGTCACCACACCATTAATTACTCTGTAATAAACACCAAGTAACATTTGTAACAGCCTTAACCCTCTGTACGGGAGACAGGGTAAGTGCAAACATAACACAGTGTTGAGGATGCAAACTTCAATTTCCACAGTATCCAACGTCACACTGAGTGGTGCAGGTACGCTGTGGGTGCGACCTGTGTGCTTGATAACCCATCAGTGCTCAGCTAGTCAGCCATTTTAAGGAGCACAGTGTGGGTCATGTTTGGTCAACATTTGACCACAGCCTGCTTGTAAACACATCAAGCACTCTTCAGCTGTACATGAAACACCTTGCACTGCCGAATCTCCGAGTCGACTGAATGAATCAGTGATCCAGGAATCAAGATGTACGTTGAATGGATCAGTGATTCGAGATGCAGTACTTCACTGCCGTACAACTGAGTTGTTTGGAGTTTGTGCGCTCAAAGCGAATCAAATCCGATGTACCTCAGTAATGACACACGCAGATTCACAATATCCACTGACATTAGAAAACGCATCACTTCTTTGTGACTGCTAGCTTGCTACAAGTGCAATCAAAAGCATTTATCAAAGGGGTGAACTATCAAAGGGGAACTATCTGAACAGTGCTAACTTTAGACGGAACCTTCTGCTGACAGACATGCATTGGGAGCCATTGCAACCAACCAGTTACCACCACACTTAACTCCAAAGACAATCCTTCACACCCTTGTGGAACTCAGAGCTTCTGGCACCAAGACTGCACAGCACACGTCCTGTTTCAAGGGGGTATACACACCTGTACCACTAAGTTACACAACAGTGACTGAAGCTAAGCTAATGCTACACAGTCGCTGGTTCTTCCTGCATTTACTGAGTAGACCCAGCTCTGCACAAATGTGTTAAGTTCAAATAAGCGTTGGTACTCGTTCAAATTGCAGGCACGCCTGTGCATGGGTAGAACTCCATTTCCACTTGAAAGGCAAATTTTATCTTGATAAATAATTGACGATTGGAAACGTTTGAGATGAGCTATCTGCTCCTCCAGTTAGTGAGATGCTCAGTCTCAGAGCTCTCTGCTGATAGATAAGCCTTTTCCACACAACATGCATTAAACAGTCATATACCCAACCCAGAGAGTGAGACACACAGAGAGTGAGAAAGCAAGACAGGCCATGTTGGGCAGCAGGCGGTAAGGCAGAAAAAGTCGAGCACAGAGAGGATTGGTGGGCCTCTGGGCTCACTGTGGCCCCTGCCTTCATTCACTCGTCCATCACCTTCCCTGAGGCCAAACATAAAAGTTTGAAAGTCGTGCTCACTGTGTGATGTCCCGCCTTCCATAAGGGTGCTCAGGTGTAGACTTGTAATTACTTTGCTAATTCAGGTCACCGGAAACCCTTTAGCCAGGGAGATACAGAACAGAAACGGGACGGATCATTCTGGCAAAGTTAGAAAAGCTCTTCTTCTGTGGAGATAAATTAGACTCAGCTCTTTATTCTCCAGTCCTTCCTCTCCCCTCACACACACTCTTACACACACACACACACACACACATACACACACACACATGCGGGCACATGGCCTCACTTCTTTTGTGTGTGATTCTCTTTCTCGTCCAGATTTAGCCGCCTTGTTAGCAGCCCACAAGCCTTAAAACTACTCTGTTCGTCTTAATGTGCCTGCAACCTAATGTCATCCGTCCTTTTTACGTTCTGAGCTCTCACTGCTCTCTCTCTGTCTCTCTCACTGCTCTCTCTCTGTCTCTCTCACTGCTCTCTCTCTTTCTGTCTCTCTCACTGCTCTCTCTTTTTCTGTCTCTCTCACTCCTCTCTCTTTCTGTCTCTCTCACTCCTCTCTCTGTCTCTCTCTGTCAGGCAGCTGGGGGGGCTTCTTAGGTATTCAGGAGCATTTCCATAATCATACCCCCCTGCTTCCCTGGGAGAAGCCTGAGTACTGTACTGCTCAGCACACGTTTAAGAGACTGTGTGATCTAACGCACTGTGGAGGACACTTCATTACTCTGGCTCAGTGGAGACCTTTACGTGATCCGGTTCTGCTTCCACACACTCGTAAAGCTCCGGCGCTGTGCGGAAGTGCTGGCTATCTGCTGTCCGCGGGGGCAGGACACAGACTTTAAGGTCTGCAGGTGTTCTGGGCCATGCAGGAGTCTCAGTAATAAAGCATGCAAAATTCCATCGGTCCCACAAACTCAAAGCTTTGATGGTAGAGAGGGTGTGAGGTGAGTCCGATGCTCCTAACCTGGTTGGAACCAGTCCAAACCGATTTGGCTATTCTGTCCCAGTGCCCTTGACTGGTTTTTGAGTCAGGGCAGTGGAGTGCGTCAGTGCGGGGAGCACTGTCCATACAAAGCAGGCTGCAGCAGAATGATGCCAAGCACAAGCTGTTGAGTCCCCAAACCCTGATCCATCCACACTGCCTGCAAACTAAGCACTACAGCCCACCAGAGCTCCACAGATGGACCCCCTCCCCTCTGTCCCCAGGCCCCGGGCCCAGGCTACACTAAGCAGGCTGGGTTGATAGAAATGCCTCAGCTTTGAGTAGTCCATGAAGCTTCCTCCTGCAGACGCTCTGCGACTTCAAAGCGAAGGACATTTCAGGTTCCCTCTGAGGGCCGGTCTCTGATTGTTTAGCTCATTAAGAGTAAGATTTCAAACGGCATGTGGCAAAACAAAATGTAAAGGAGTAAGAAACAGCCCCAAGCTCTATGCACACACACACACACACACACACACAGTGGGAGAAGCTGAGAAGAGAGTGTTTGAGAGGCTTCCCACCAGTGAGAGCAGGAAACATGGCAGGGAGGCCACCAGACGGGAGTGTGTGATCAGGGGAGGTGCATAAGGGCCGGCGGGGCTCTTTACCAGCCCGTTCCACAGAGACAGCGTGACCACCTCTCAGCCCCTCTACCCAAAACCTGCAAATGAAACAGTCACCAAAAAAAAGACCCCCCGAGGGAAAGAACTGGAGTGCGAACAAGAGGACACGTCAACAAACGAGAGAGAAATCAAGGAGGAGTGAATAGCTGGAAAAGCAGGGGAATGAGTCGTTTACATGTTAAAAAAAGGTTGTCGAAATAAATGTCACATTGTTAATGTTCCCTCAGTCATGGAGAGAAAAAAACACGCACAGTTGAATTCTTCTATTTTCAGGTGGAGTTTAAGTGCCACATCAGTGTTGTTTTCATGTAGTGTTGTCTAGACACCCAACTATAATCCAGCACAGGCCAGCACAGGCCAGCACAGGCCAACACAGGCCAGCACAGGCCAGCACAGGTCAGCACAGGCCAGCACAGGCCAACACAGGCCAGCACAGGCCAGCACAGGTCAGCACAGGCCAGCACAGGCCAACACAGGCTAGCACAGGTCAGCACAGGTCAACACAGGTCAACACAGGTCAACACAGGCCAGCACAGGCCAGCACAGGTCAGCACAGGCCAGCACAGGCCAACACAGGCTAGCACAGGTCAGCACAGGTCAACACAGGTCAACACAGGTCAACACAGGTCAGCACAGGCTAACACAGGCCAGCACAGGTCAGCACAGGTCAGCACAGGTCAACACAGGCTAGCACAGGCCAACACAGGCTAGCACAGGTCAAAACAGGTCAGCACAGGCTAGCACAGGCCAGCATAGGCCAGCACAGGTCAACACAGGTCAGTCCTGTCTACGCTGGCACAGCTACGACTGAAGCGGATCCATCGGCTCAGGATCCCATCCCCAGCAAAGCATGTCTTCCAGCCTCCTACCAGCTGGGATCACTTGAAGGCTGATCCAGCGTCTGTGAATTTAGGTTAAAGTTCACTGAGTGTAGTTATGCGACGCAAACAACCGAGGCGGTCCAAAATGACATCAGAGAGAGGGCCAAACCCAAAAGGACAAGTATAATGATGGCCATTCAAAGCTACTTTTCCACCATATGGTGTTGTATAAAGCAGAGAACCCTAAGTTGGCCAAGTGAGAAGGACTTTACCGCACAGTAACTCAGAAGACCTGCGCGTTCACCGAATCCGTCCGCGCTATAACGGAACTGTTCAGATTAAGGGCTGTTTTAAATTGCCTCAGCGCTGGAATAAAATAAGCTCCACCCGATTACGCTACACCCAGAACACCCCCCCGCCCCCCACCTGGCTCTCTACCCAGGAACTGGGTGGAGGAAGAAGAGGAGCGACAGTGAGATCCTGAGCAGCAGCAGTACGTGTGCGTGATCTGGGCTTCCTGCCCAAAACGTGGGGCCTGTCAGCTTCTATAAATTGGCTTTTCCTTTGCAAACCTCAATAGCACAGCAGCGAGTCCTGACTTCCCACTGCAGTACCTCCCTGTGTAGATCACTACAGGCACTGAGGTTAGTCATTAACATGGTTGCCAAGCTTTCTGAGCAGGGTATTTACTCCTCTATAGCCCCCTATTGGATAGAGTAAACACATACACATACACATGTGCACGCATACACACACACACACACACACACACACACACACAAGAGCAGACACGAATGAAACAAAGACAGGGGCAGAAGGCTGCAGAGCGGAGAGTGCATATGGATTTAAAGGCACTGCTGCTGAGATCCCAGCAAGTGAACAAGTGCCAGAGCTGACCAGTAAGAGCTGACCAGTAAGTGCTGACCAGTAAGCTGCTGAGCTGACCAGTTCCCTGCCAGTAAGAGCTGACCAAACATCTCATTAGAGCAGGTCAAGCAAACATCTCAATGCAGGTAGGGCAATGCTGGGGAAAGTCTCTCTCTCTATCTCTCTCTCTACCTCTCTCGTTCCCTCTCTCTCTCTCTCCCTGCCTCTCTTCCCTCCCCCCTCTCTGTCTCTCCCTCTCGCCCTCTATCTCTCTCTCTCTTTTCCCTCCCTCAGAGGTCTGCTTCTGACTTACACCATAGGACTACCAACATGCCTCAAATTTGAAGGTTTTAGAAACACACACGTACACACAAACACACACATACACACAAACACACCCATGCATGCATACAGATACACATATCCATACATACACAACACACACACGGGGAGTGAGCCACATTATTGACACAGAGAATGAGCTCAATGCCTTGAAGTGCCTCTGCATCTCTACACACCACACTGCACACTGTATATCACACTGCACATTGTGTAGGACACTGCTCACTGCATATCACACTGTACATCACACTGCACATCACACTGCACACTGTACATCACACTGCACACTGTACATCACACTGCACATTGTACATCACACTGCACACTGTACATCGCACTACACACTGTATATCGCACTGCACACTGTACATCACACTGCACACTGTATATCACACTGCACACTGTACATCACACTGCACACTGTACATCACACTGCACACTGTATATCGCACTGCACATCACACTGCACACTGTATATCACACTGCACACTGTACATCACACTGCACACTGTATATCACACTGCACACTGTATATCACACTGCACACTGTATAGCACACTGCCAGTGCCCCCCCTGCACTGTGTACCACACCACACACTGGGCACCGCACTGCACACTGTGACCCAGACTGGAACAGGGCCCCAATATAACAGCACTTTTACGATACTGGAAATGAGGCAGTCACTAGGCAGGATGCCACAGCAGGGTAACCTGCACGTACGCCGAGCACAACCGCTGCCAGCGCAGCTCCAGGTGTGCGCACGCTCGCCAGCTCCGTCACACACTCACACCCGACACTCCTCCCATTAGGCCTTAGGCTCCTGAGTCCCAACACGCCACTCTGAACTGACCCTTCCACAGAAGCAGAGCCGACGGGGGGACGCCGGTGCCGCCAAGGGTTTGTTTTTTGTTTTGTTCTTGCCAAGACAGGATAAACGACGGCACCGACGGTGGGTGGAGGCCGTGTGGGCGGAGCAGTGTGCATGTGCAGAGCAGGGAGGCAAGCTGCCAGGCAGATGTGACCAAATGAGCAGCACCACCCGCCAGCCCCCATTACCACCACCCTGACGCTCTCCCCTCCTCTGATGACACCTCCTATCTGCCCCCATTACAGGACCACCACCCTGATGCTCTCCTCTTTTCTGATGACACCTCCTATCTGCCCCCATTACCACCACCCTGACGCTCTCCTCTCCTCTGATGACACCACCCGTCCCGCGCCTTGTTTCTGCCTATCACTCAGCTCTTACCCAAGAGGCGAACTTTCCCTCGACCTCCACCTTTAATCCATCAGCCTGCTGAGGGATTGTGGGGACTGGAGTCACGTGCGAGGAGCCTCAGCAGGAGCTGGTTTATGACCAGCACTAAGATACCTGGTTTATCTGGCAGGGGCAGAACAGGGGGCAGAACAGGGGGCAGAACACAGAGTGTCTTTTGTCTAAAGCATTTACCATGACCAGGACATGGTGTGTGACAACACTGTCTTTTACGCACATGCTCAGCGGACACAAGTAGGGTGACACAAAAGTGTGTGTGACAAAGTGGATGTGACCTTGTCTGAACAGGCCATGAGACTCAAAACGCCACCTATTCATCACAGTGCAAATAATAAAGGACATGCTGGACATACAGAGAGACAGAGACACACACAGAGGGACAGAGAGAGAGAGACAGACAGAAAGAGAGAGATGTCTCATGTCATCTAAAGAGCCATTTCTTTCTTATCTCTAGGGTGTTACAATTTTACAATGAATCAGAACATTCTCTATATATATCTTTATTTCTCTTTCATAGAAACACATACATGCGCGCGCACACACACACACACACACACACACACACACACTTAAACAAAGAGATACCTAAGCTTCACAGACATTCAGGCACCCACTGTGTCTTGTTCTGTGGGGGTGTGTTATTGGGCCAGACATGACTGGACATTTCAAAAGCCTTTAACCTTCCTCATGTCTTCAGCAGTACACATCAAACCCAGAGGGACTGCAGGTCTCTCTCTCTCTCACACACACACACACACACACACACAACCTGCTGTGCTGAAATAAAGGCAGCCACTTCCCCGTCAAAACTACACACCCACACAGTGAGCCAGATCGCCATGTAATCTCTCTTACAGTCACATACATCCACAGAAGGCAAGCCCATTCTTCTGTGTGCTTCCTACACTCCATCTCTCACACACACACACACACACACACCAAACTGTGTTTTGCTCCTGATTGTGTAACCTTGCTTGTTCTCCATCAGGTTAACTCCGGCACAGGACACAAAGGAGTTCCACTGTGTGTGTCTTTGTGTGTGTGTATGTCTGGGAAAAAGTGGAAAAAAAGACAACAACAAGTTAAACAGGTAGGAAATGTAAGTAATGTTTAACACTGTGTGTGTGTGTTTGTGTGTGTGCATTAAGTAATGTTTAACCCTTGTCTTTCATCTTTGGCTGCTACAAACAGCTTCATTATTAGCCCTTCATCTCTCTCCCCTTCCCTCTCTCCTCCTGTCTCTCTTTTTCGCTTTCTCTCCGCTTCTCTGTCTCACTCTCTCCTTCCCTACCTCTATTTCCCTCTCTTCATGAGAATCTCTCCTCCCTCTCTCACATATCTCACCATTTTCCTCTCTGCATTTCCTCTGTGTTCTCTCCTTCTTTCTTTCACACACACACACACACACACACCTGTGTAGGTATCCCCGTGAAAGCTGTCAGACTGCTGCACAGCGCCCATCTCTGAAATTACCCAGACTCCCATGGGAGCTCCCTTCACACCTGCCGCAGTCACCGGTCAACTTTTACACGCCTGTCACATCCTGCTGCAACTTCACACGCACACACACACACACACACACATACATGCTAATGTAGCGGCTCCCCAAAGCGCTAGCGAGGATGCATACAGCAGACCTAGGACAACGTACACATATATACGAAATACGCACAGTATGGGTGAAATACTGACATCATTAGAAGTCTCCTTTAAACTCTCCATCGAAACCGGTATGCATGACGACAACTACACACCCAATCCACAGCACGCGCACCCACATCCTTCTCCGCTGCACAAACACAAGCGATGACAGCGATGACATCATTGATAGATTGATGAAATGAAAGAGTCTTTGTAAGCCATTACTCACAGCATTTGATGAAGTGATAGTGTGACATTTTCTCTGTGTCGGACCGACGTATCTACAGGTTCCCCGCTTTCTCACTCGGCGCTGTAGTAACCGGCGATGTGCATAATTTAGAGACCGGCTTGCGATGACTGGTTTACCTCCGCGTGCATTATTAAAATGCGCTCTCTTTGCAGATGCAATAGTCGCGGTAGTAGCGGTGCGATGGTACTTATACAGCGGGAAAGCGCCGGAGCAGCCGCTGAGATGCCGGTAGCAGTGCGCTCACCCGTCTCTCTCTCGGCTTCAGGCTGCAATACCGTCGCCGTTCAACCGCTCTACGACCATGACTGCCGCACGTGCTATTGTAACACGGTGACTGACACGGCCCAAGTCCCGCCCACCGCGCGCACACCCCTCTCTCTTTCTATCACAGCAGCATGAAGACACACACCCCTGCGCTGCTCAATCCCTACACCTCCCCTCCCAACACACACACACACACAAAGTCCTCCCAAAAAATGAGAAGCAAAGGTGGGGGGAGAGAGAGAGAGGTGGATGGATTAAAGGTAGAAGAAGGTAGGGGAGGGGTATAAATATGAAGGTTTGAGGAAGAGAGGTATTGAAAGACAACAGGAGAGATAGAGAGAGAGAGAGAGCAGGAGAGAGGCATTGTTAGGAGGAGAGTACCCCTGCAGTGCGGTTCTTGAAACCCTCACAGCTCTAACTCTGTGGCAAATGCTTTCAACTGGCCACCGATAATAAACAGACATGCAGTGCCCACAGACCTGCAGTGCCTACAGACCTGCAGTGCCTACAGACCTGCAGTGGCCACAGACCTGCAGTGCCCACAGACCTGCAGTGCCCACAGAGCCGGGCTGTCCTCTGGTCTCCTCGGCCTGGGGGTCGGCCGGCTGCCACAGTGGTGTGCGTGTGCTGCCCGGGACACGTGAGTGTATAGTCTGTGAAGGAGAACATGGCAAGTCTTTCATGGTGCACTAGCTGCTCTGGTGATCTCTTCCATGCCAACCCACACATGTAATACTCGACAGAGATCTTGAAGAAAGGAGAGAGAGAGATAAAAAGACAGAGCAGAGAGAGAGGGAGCAGAGAGGGAGAGAGAGAAGGAGAGAGGGAGAGAGAGAGATGTAGAAATGAAGCCCTTCATCCATATCCAGGTCACAGTCTTAACTCTTTCCTTTTACTGCATCATTCAAGTTCCAGAATGGCAGCAGTGCATTGTGGGAATTGCAGCGCTGCCTTGCCCTGTCACCACCACTGTCCCGTACTTGCATTTAACCCTGAGCCTGCATGCCCTGCTGGAGCTGTGAGAACACCTTGCCCCTCCCTCATCGACGCTGAGAGAGACCTCGGATGGACATGCCACCTGGAACAGACACACCCACCATGCTCAGCAGAGATGGAGGAAGAATGGGGATTTGCAGATGGAAGAGAAAGTGTGTGTGAGAGAGAGCGAGAAAGAGAGAGAGAGAGAAGCAGAAATGGCAGAAATTGAGGGAATGAGATGCAGAAAGTGCACATGGCTGCAGAACAGGGAGGCGGAGCAGAAACCAGGGGAAACAGCACACAGCAGCTGCAGCATCAAAGCATCGCCTTCCACAACAGCAGCTACGGCAGCAGAACCTGTGAGGCAGGACCACCCCAACACGACTGCAGAACAGCTGGAAGCCGAGCAGGAGGCGGAGCTCCCTGGAGGGCTGGATGAGCAGGAGGCGGAGCTCCCTGTAGGGCTGGATGAGCAGGAGGCGGAGCTCCCTGGAGGGCTGGGTAAACAGAAGGCGGAGCCCAGTGAGGGCTGGATGAGAAGGGGGGCGGAGCCCACTGGAGGGCAGGATGAGGAGGGGGTGGAGCCCACTGGAGGGCTGGATGAGAAGGGGGCGGAGCCCACTGGAGGGCTGAATATGTTCTTTCTTTTACATTTATCCTTATAAGGTCACAAGGGTCCAAACATGCCTCTGATTCACAGTACCAGCCTCCTGCAGCTACTACACACACACACACACCAATGTAAAATACACTGTCACACACTATCATGTTAATTTGGCTGGTGTGCTCTCAGTGTTTTGTGTGTGGTAGTGTGCCTATGTTCCAGGTGTAGCTAATCATCCCGCCTCCTTTTGCTAATTGGCTGGTTCCTGTCCGCCACTTCCTATAAAATATGGATAAATATGGATATGTGGCTTGGTTTAAAAGTGTAGGGGGTGGGGCTAGGAGGGGGTGGAGCTTGTAGTAGAGAGGGGCTGGGACACCTGATCTCACTGTTGAGCCTCTTGAAGGTGTCGTGGGCTTAATTCAGTGAAACAACCATGAAGGGAGTAGTTCTGGTGAGCCTGAGACGTGTTCGCCATATTGGGGTTGCAGGAATGAAGAGAGCAGCCAGGACCTTATGTGAAGCTCCAACCAACGGCACACTAACGGCACTCTAACGGCACTCTAATAGCATTTAGGAAATTCTACATCCAGTGCATATACACAAGTATGATTTCAGATTGTATTGCCTGACTTTAAATATTTGTTTATCTTTTCTGTCTTGTAAACAGCACACTCTGTGGGTAGTATTGAGTAGTGAACTCAGTGCCTTTGTGGTTATGTAAACCATTTTTTCCTCTTGGTTAAAACACACACACACACACACACACACACACACAGAAGAGCATGGTTGTTGAAAGGCGCTTCCCACTGTGGATGAAGGGAGTGTGTCGGGACTGATGGAGACTGTGGAGCGTCAGACCCAGACGGTCGTTACGGAGACGTATGGTGCAGCAGATAACACAGACCAAGACCGTGACACACCGTCTTCCCCGCTGCAAATGTCTGCTTAGCTTTAAACAAAAGACAGGACTGTGGGGAGAGAGGACGGACTCTTTAGAGGGACACACAGAGGCAGAGCGTCCTCACCTGAGCTGACTGTCGAGACACAGAGACGCTGGCTGAGGTGGGAGCGTGAGTATCGAGGGGACATGAAGGGAGAACACGTGTGCACTAAGGTGGATGTGCTCGACTGTCACAACCGGGAAATTCCTGGGACGCGCAGTAGCGTCTGATTTCATGAGCTCCGTCGGAGGACGTAGGAGTCAGAATAACCAGATAGCCCTACAGAAGAGCAAGCAAGGCGGACTCAACGCAGACATCCACTCCTTAGTCTGAACTCCTAGAAAACACATTCAAATAAGCAATAGATGTCGTTGTGTGCAAGTCATATAAACCTGATGTTAATCATTCATAGTGACATCTGTGAGAAATATCAGATTAACAGGCAAGGCTCCAGAACACAAGCGACCAAGCAAAAACGGAATCCAAGAATGAGCGTCGAGAAACCAGAGTAACAAACCGATAAAGGAAACGCAGACAAAACCAGGAGGACTAGGCATAAAATCTATGAGCCAAAGGACAGCAACGCAACAGACATGGCAGTGCTTCTCAAGGAATAGGCAGTAACCAGGACAATATATAGAGAGACGCGCACAAACGAATATTCCTGCTAATCTTGTTAGTCGGTGCAAGGGATTCTGGGGGTTGTAGTTCCTGCTGATCCGAGACATGACATTTACATTTTGTTTTATAGAAATTGGGTCATGCTAACTATTGTGGATTTGCAATTGTGCAAATACACTCCTAATAATAATCCAAATAAGAAAACAGATCCACACATGCGGAAGTAGAAGGTCACGCACTGATCCGCATTAGCGCCAGTATTGAGGGGAGCCCTTCCCCAGGGATCAGAACCAGTACGGAGGCGTGTTGGGAGCACCAGCATACGAGAGCATGCTGTCATCTCTCCCCCACACCTGCTGGAGTGCGGGCAGATGGATTGGCGCATGAATCTGCAAATTCAGGACCCACGGCAGGAACGTCTGTGTGACGGGCACCTCTGTGTCACGGGAACGTATGTAGGCTCAGCAATGTTGGTCCAGCAGAGCTGTGGACTCCAAACATCTCCCCTTCACTGTAAGAAGAACAGCCGAGTTGGGCCTTTATGGTTGCTAATGAAAGTGTTCACAGAGATTAGCATATATGCTTGTTTTATTCAATGTACAATACGAATAAAAGTGTGAGTGTGTGCATGTCTGTGTGTGTGTGTGTGTGTGTGTGTACCAGAGATCATACACAGCCAATGTCACAGCCGCCCTGTGCTCCCCTGCATATGACAGCAGAATGGCATTTTCAGGCGAGCGCTATAAATAGCCGCGCTTCTCCTCTTCGCCTGTAGGGGCAGCGGCTGCCACCTGCACGCTAGCAGACCCGACGCCGCCGGTAAACGCCCGAGGATACCGCTAAACGCCTGAGGAGGCCGCTGCCATTAATTAGAGCAGCGGGAGGACCACCTCCCCCGACCGCCAGCACCTCCTCCTGCTCTCCCGCGTGTTGGAGCTGCCCTCTTAACTACTCAGCCATAGGAGTCCCGACAGGAGACGCCGTGGCTCAGGACATGGATTAAATATGGAACGGGGACTCAACATAACGATCATTATTCAGTCTCTATCTGTTTACACGAATGAATATTCATTTTTACACCAGATTTGAATGCCGAATGTTGTTAGCATAATTTGCGGGTTCATTTTCCTAACCAGTAGACAGGTAAATGAAAATCTCACACAAAATAATTTCAAATTGGCAGCACATGACTGATTGGACAGAAAAGATTAAAATATTTATAGATTTATTTACTCCTTGTCCTTGCATCCACACACACATTTGTAATACGTTTGTAATTACAGTGAGATTTTAGCATTCTGCAGAAGCTAGAATTCCCTGTGGGCTCCTGATTACACACACTGACACACACACATACACACACAAAAGCATACACATACAAATACATACAGACACACAAACACATACCAGATACACAAACACACACAGATACACAAATGTGCACATACAGACAAAATACATTAGTTAGCTGTTTCTGATAAACCAGTTTACAGGTGTGATCACTTCATAAGCCTTTGAATGGGATGAAAGGGTTTGAAAGGGTCAGAAAGAGAAAGTCAGAAAGTGAGTAAGGAAAGGTGTTAGTTGGACTGGTAAGATTAGTAGGTCAGGAATGTGAGTGTGTGTGTGTGTGTGTGTGTGTATGTGTGTCACATTTCAGCAAGCTCCCCACTGTATGCTTTCTGACACAATGGTGCTTGTCGCAAGCTGTTTCTTACCTCTCTAAGACACTCAACAGGCCTCACACACACACACACACACACAAAGGGATATATTATATATTTACCACACAGCCTCCTTCTGGAAGACTTAACAGTTTGTGTGCCATAAATGTGTGATTATTTAGGTATCGTGTGTTTAGGTACTGAGCTGGGAGGAGGTGATTATGAGGGACATTAGACCTTAAATATGCAAACATCTCATTAGCTATCAGGAATATGCAGTAAACATTAAGCAGTTTTGTTTATAAGGCTTTAAATACATTAAAATTAAGAGCAGTATCTGCTGTTGATCACACACACACACACACACACACACACACACACACACGCACACGCACACAAGCCTGAAATCTGGGTCAATCACAGCCTTTACTATACTGTACTACACAGCCTTTACTATACTGTACATGGAGAGGGTCTACATCTGCTCCTTGCAGGCTCCTTACTGGTGTCCCTCAAGGCTCAGTGCTAGGTCCTCTCCTCTTTTCACTCTACACCCGTTCTCTTGGTGATGTAATTACCTCTCATGGTTTCTCGTACCACTGCTATGCTGATGACACTCAACTAATGCTTTCCTTCCCACCATCTGATACTCAGGTTTGCAGTCGTATCTCTGCATGTCTGAACACATAGTACTTTTGTAAGTCGCTCTGGATAAGAGCGTCTGCTAAATGCCGTAAATGTAAATGTAAATACTGTACTGCACAGCCTTTACTACACTATACAACACAGCCTGTACTACACAGCCTGTACTGTACAACAGTGTGCAAAAATTTGAACATTTTACAGTCCATAGATGAATAGACAAATAGATGAATATTCCATGCAAAGGCACACACACACATATACCTAGCTAAATACAATTCAAGGACCTCCTCAGAAACTCTCCCTCCCTTCCTAGGACCCAGTCTCCAGTAAAGCAGAAGATCCCGTTTAAGCTCCTTCTCCATTTCATCTGGCAGAGCAGCAGCTCTGAAGACAGACCTGCTCCTGCCACCCGAATACTTAATAAGCCCTGGCAGCCCCGCCCACACCCAGGGGAGACGCCCACTGCCAGTGTCAGTAGCCAGGCAGTCAGCAGTCAGGCCCTGCTGTGAGCACACAGAGAACCGCACACAGAGAACCCCGCACAGAGAACCCCGCACACAGAACTGCACACAGAGAACCACACAGAGAGAACCACACACACAGAGAACCTCGCACACAGAGAACCACATACAGAGAGAACCCTGCACACAGAGAACCACACACACACAGAACCAAACACACACAGAACCACACGCACAGAGAACCACACGCACACAAGCCTGCTAACTAGCGCAAGCTCCGGGGAATACACTCTCAGGGATTTTATATGGGAAACCTGTGCTCTGTGTGTGTGTGTGTGTGTGTGTGTGTGTAATATAGATAGAGAGAGAGAGTGTGTGTGTGAGAGAGGAAATGCTGCAAACGTAGAGAAAAAAAGAGGGAGAGAGAGTGAGAAAGAGAATGAGAATTGGAAAGAAAAGAATAATGATCTGTAGACAGGCAAGAAGGGATAGCCGTTTGCAAAATTGTTCCAAATAAATCATCAAAACTGTGCAGCTTGTGCCAGAGGCTAACCTCAGTCATTTACCCCCTGGGGGAGGACGGGGGCTGAGGAACATGGAAGGAGATAACCGCACAGCATGCAACGGCCTGGTTTATGTGTGATCTTGCGTAAGGGCGCAGATATGCAGGAAACCTTCAGCTCTGGCAACCTCTGTTCATACGCCACATCTAAACAACAGTGGGCCAAGACTGTAGGACACTAGCTTGTGGAGGACTGGTTCAGATTTAGGCTTTAAATCCAACGTTCCTACAAGACAACGGTGTTTATTTATACCTCAGTATAATTCAGGAGGCTCTAGTGGAGGCTATGAGCCAGATCCTGTCCTGCCCTCTAATTCTTGCTCTTAGATTTACATTCACACTAACACACAAAGACATGCAGACTCACACATGACACAGGACGATGGAAACGATCAGTGATTAATACAGGCCATTAACTGACATAGCCAAGGGGATGGGGAGAGAGAGAGAGAGAGAGGGAGAGAGGGGGGGGAGACGGAGAGAAAGAGAGAGAGGGAGAGAGAGGGAGAAGGAGGGGGGCAGAGAGAGGGGCACAGAGAGAGAGGGAGAGAGAGGGGGGGAGAGGGAGAGGGAGAGAGAGAAAGAGAGAGAGAGGGAGAAGGAGGGGGGCAGAGAGAAAGGCAGAAAGAAAGAGAGACAGAGAGAGAGAGGGAGGCAGAAAGAAAGGGAATAAAAGAGACAGAGAGAGAGATAGAGACAGAGAAAGAGAGTGTGTGCAAGTGCAAAAACACCAGGCAACATTTAACATATACACTCCTCTCTCTCTGTCTCTCTCTCATTTTTCTCACTTTCTCTTTCACTTTTTTCACTCTCTTTCTCCCTCTCTCTCTCTCATTTTATCTCTCTCGCTCCCTCTCTCTCATTTTCTCTCTCTTTTTTTCAAGGACAGGGCAGAGGGGACAGAGGCAACGACCTTCCCCAGCCATTACATACTCTGCAGCAGCGCAATGGAGCACAGTCACAGTGGAGCACAGACACAGTGGAGCATAGTCACAGTGGAGCACAATCACAGTGGAGCACAATCACAATGGAGCACAGTCACAGTGGAGCACAGTCACAGTGGAGCACAATCAGAGTGGAGCACAGTCACAGTGGAGCACAGTCACAGTGGAGCACAGTCACAGTGGAGCACAGTCACAGTGGAGCACAATTACAGTGGAGCACAGTCACAGCGGAGCACAGTCACAGTGGAGCACAGTCACAGTGGAGCACAATTACAGTGGAGCACAGTCACAGACGTTCAGCTCCCAGTCCTTAGCTTACCTTCCCCAAGCACCTCCCCCTCCTCCTACTCCCTCCCTATGTCTCTCCCTCATTCTCTCTCATACACCACGAGGAGTGTGTAGGCAGTGGGACAGTGATGGTTAGTGTGGAAAGCCGGTTTGTCGGCTGTACCCCACTCCCCCCAATCACTTATCTGCTGGATCTGCCCAGGCAGAGGGAGAGGGGGTGGTATGGAGATCCAGAACGGGATTCAAAATGACTTAGTGCTAATTCTGGGATAGAAGCCAGGCATGAGGTCCAGATGTCCAGGCCAAAGTTGGACCTCCACCCAAACACAGCTTTCTTCCCTCCACCCATGAGATACAGAGAAACAGACATACACACCCACCCACAATAGGGTCTCCCCTCCCAAGGGTCTGGGATGCACAAATTGCTCTGTCTGTCTGTCTGTCTCTCTCTCTCTCTCTCTCTCTCCTGAGAAAGTACAGGGGGAATGGTAAAAATGTGTTTCTCCCCAGAGACAGAGACACTGAAAGGAAATAGGGAGCTGACCACATCCATTTGTAACAGATGATCTGAATACCATACACACACCCAAATGCACACACACACACACACACAAACATACACCCAAATACACACACACACCCAAATACACACACACAAAACTTCAGTTCTCATCATGTCACTAAGCAACATCTTTTACAGGAACACTTTTATAGTGTGTAATAGTACAGGATAGAGAGAAATAGGTAGAGACTGAAAGAGAAAAGTAGAGAGAGAAAGAGAGAGAGAGAGAGAGAAAGAAACAAACAGCATTCTCACACGAGAGAGAGAGAGAGAGAGAGAAGGAAACAGGAAGGTATCTAAAATGTACTTCTCAGCAAAAACCTGAAGGGGGCAGTGTCTTCACATTAACGCACTTTTAGAGTCGTGCACTTACACACTTACAAATCTTTCTCTGCCAAACCCAAATATTTCTAATATAATCAACAGACTAGTGTTCTTCTTCAGGGACTCACTGACTCATGAAGGTTCTCCTCCCTCCCCATGGTGCACGTGAGCAGGAGCAGTGAGAGTCCAGCCCAGCACCTGGAGGTGCACCGCGGACGTTTCTGGGCCCTGCTGCCTTCGCACACAGACCGTATAGATTCAAATGAAGCAGCTAATCGAGTCCGCATGCATAATGAGGACAATGAATAATTGATTACAGTGAAGTGCTCATATGCAGAGATTCAGCTCAAAGTGCTCCCAAAATGCAGTAAAACAGATTCTTCAGCACGAAGACACATTCACACACGTGCTGCGTATCCAGATTTACTGGGAAATATTACTGATTACTATATATATATATATATATATATATATATATATATGCATTTTATTTCTCTGCGTACTCTGTACTGTGCTCCATACAGAAGACTGGAATAAATGAGGCGTTCTGACCATGACCGTGACCTTCCACCTTTTCTTAGGGTCACTTTTGGGAAGGTCAATAGGTGTCTGTACCATTAATCAGAGGAGGACCACTGTATAGACCATCCTCAGTCCGCACACACACACACACAGACACAGACACACTGGAAACAGCCCTTCAAAAGAGACTGCCATATGGAACATGCCCATTCTACACACACACGGCATGTAAATGAACTGTACTGGCTCGGGAAGAACCCTTCACCACGATCTATCCCACTGATCACGGAGCAGCACTGCAGAGGAGATCACTGTAGAGACCATCCACACACACACACACACACACACACACACATAGCTGCTACACATGACATTGACAAACCTTATGCAATATTTCTCTCATGCTCTCAGAAGAATCAAATATATTTCACTGTTCTTTTCATTTTCATCTCCACGTACCTGTGTGCATGTCCATACACATTAACACACACACACACGCACACGCACATGCACACATCCTATTCATGCATGCAAATAGCCATGTGATCAGCAGTAAGAAGGGTTGCTCTTGGTTCAAATCCAGTAGAAGCTCAACCTGGCATTACAGAGCCAGACCCAATGTCCCATGCGCAGACAGTAACAAATGGCACACCCACCCACACACACACACACACACACACACACACACACACACACACACACACCAACCCTCGTCCATCCACCCATGTCAGCAACCTTGGACAGACTGCTATCGCTCACACACTGATGAGAGGGTGAGAATGAATGGGAATCTTATGCATGTTGGAGGCTAAAACACTGGTGTTGGACTTCCCCTCCGTCTAGCAGGTACACACACATATACACACACACACACACACACATCACCACAACACACTACACGCTGTGCAATCATGAACAAATCAACTGTACATCTGACTTGCACCGGCGACCACACGCTTGTACACACACACACACACACAGACACACACACACACTCTTTCGTTCTCTCCTGCCCACCTCACTCACTCCCTCCACGCACTCATTCTGTCCTTCGCCATGCGTGAACAAGACGACAAGCTCTCAGTCCTGAGCAACCGTGACCAGAAACACCAAAACAGCGTCACAAAAAAAAAAAACCACAGCTCCTGCAAGAACGCAGCTGCCTAAGACATCATGCAAAGAAAGAAGGGAGAGCATGCCATACCAGAGATCCAGTCCACGGAGAGGGAGAGAACGAGAGGTAGAGGCTCTGGAAGGATAGGGAGAGAGAGGAGAGAGAGAGAGAGGGAGAGAGGAGAATCAGAGCGAGCGTGCACAAGCGCCGACGGCAGCCGTGTGTCTGTGTACGCCCCCGCCTTGGTCCGCCAAATCAATTTCACACTCTCTCACCTCCCAGCCGCCATGATGTCACTCATTCATCTGTTTGCCATTGCCATGGGAACCAGGAGCAGCGTGGTTTGGGTTAGCTGTCTGGGCAAACCCCCCACCGCACCCCTGCTTCCCGTCCTGTGCGATCTCTGTCCCACCCTCTCAGTCTGGACACACACACACACACACACTCCTTCACTGGGCGGGTATGGGGCGAGTGAGTACACAGTACACAGTCACAACCCTAGTCCTCTAGAGCAGTGATTTGTAAAACATAAGAGTTTTCACACCTTCAACAGCCAGACAAACCCCCGAGGTAGGTTGCGAGACTGTGTGTGTGTGTGTGTGTGTGTGTCTCGTGTCCTTCCAGCTCTCTGTGCATCACCACAGGTCCTCGTCCTCAGGTCCAGCGCCCATCATTCACGCCGCACCTACAAACGTGTGACGCACACAGCAATAATCACCCCTCTCAAAAGGATTCTGCCACTTACATTTGGTGAATGTAAGAAATATATGGTGAATCCAATTTGCACCACTATTTCATCCACTGCTGATGGGTTTAGGTAACAAAAGATATGTTTTTTTCAGATTTCATGTTTTTATGCCTAAAGCTGTGTGTGACCCCACTTCAACTCAAGCTCCAGTCTTTTCCAGTACACACACACACATACACGTGCGCACACACGCGCACACCTTCGTGCGCACACACACACACAGACGTGCGAGTGCAGGCGCGCACACACATACACACACACACCTCTTGGAGCTATGTCTGGGCACACAGGTTCAGTTCCCCTTTTGCCCCTTGCTCTCAACTCTCCTTTAATGAATAGTTAATGTCTGTCTCATTATGCTTTCGTTGATCAGCTCTGCACTGACCTTGACGGGGGCTGATATGCTTAAATAAAGGCGACCCCTGATATTCAAATAGCCCCTGTCCCCGCCCCTCCCCACAGCCCATGCTGTTGAAGACCCCTCCCCCCAGTTCTGCTCAAGAATTACACGCGCCTCCTTTTACCACTTTTATATCAGCCCCTTATTGTCTTCATGGGGGAGTGTCTGAAATAAGCAAATGACACGTGATTCAAGTGAATCATTTGCGTAACTAAAGCTTCACTTTCGGTGCCTCCCAACCATTGGTTGATATGGGCTTCAAACATCCAGCATAGCAGTGCCTGTATACCAGCAGGGGCTCCACTCTGCTGTATGTTCACACCATACGCTCCTGCGTCCGGTACCATCACTGAAACACCCATCTTCAGGAAGTGGTTCAGGGAGGATCCGGCCCCGCTGTGAGCTAACCTGAGTTTAGCCCCGCCCCTCCTGGGCCCTGGATCTGTACTCTGATGGAAGGAGGCGGAGCCAAAACAGCTCATTTAGTCTGCGTTCCCTTCCTCCACGTTACACTGTCCCCTTGCGCGGCGTCGTCTTCGGGGGACGGAGTCCTCCTGCTTCCCCATCCCCGCACCCTTGTCCTCACTTATTAATCAGTCTGTTCACAGAGTGACACACACGGAGTGTATGGGATCAATAATCCACCGGGCTTCCAGTGAAGCCTTTAATCAGGGGAGAGGACGTGATGTTGCGAGAGTCGCAGGCCTGACTGGGAAGAGGGCTATAATTGCAAGAGGGTTGCAGATAATGCTATTATCAGCACATCACAGAGAACAGTGAAGCATAAAAGAAAGGTAGTGAAAAGAGACATGAACACAGCGCCTGGTCTCTCTCTCTCTCTCTCTCTCTCTCTCCCTCGCCTCCATCGACATCTGTGAATGTTTCTTAAATGCTTCATAGTGGAACAGTTTAGAGTGCATCATCATCATCAAAGATTTTGGGATGATTCCACTGCAGTCATACAAGCCAATGAGAAAGTGTGACTAGAAAAAGAGAAAGGGAGAGTGTTACATACACTCATACACACACACACTCTGTTGGAACCACTCAGCCACATCTTGAAAAGAAATGTCCTTCCCAACATGCTGTGCGTGGACGCTTCAGAGGTAAAAATGTGTCTTTGTGCTGGCAATTTCAGCGCGGGGGACGTAGTTCAGGTGGCCCACGACTGCAGTGAGCAGCGCTGATGTCACAATGTCTGACCACGTGACACACCTCCCACGTGATGCCACCTTCACATTCAACGCCAAACCTTATACATCTGTCAAACTCTCACCGTCCTCGTCATCATGATGATGGTGCCCTTCTCCCCTCTGCACCGTCGTCTGACCACTGCACCATCGTCCTCTGAAGCATCTCACCATCATGGCAGCTTCACAGTATTTCCAGAAAGCACGTCATGCCGTAAAGCCACTAAAATACATGTTTACGTAATACATGCTAAGGTTACATTTTGAGAAGAAGTTAGATTTTACATTTGTAACCACAGTAACCACAGTAGAAGGGCTGGGTCATCTACAGAATGTGGCACCTGCTTTTCATATATGTTGTGATTCCAGA
This sequence comes from Brachyhypopomus occidentalis, assembly GCA_020368025.1. NCBI lineage: Eukaryota > Metazoa > Chordata > Actinopteri > Gymnotiformes > Hypopomidae > Brachyhypopomus > Brachyhypopomus occidentalis. Next base: position 7,124,245 of record JAGXOD010000005.1, read on the forward strand.
GTATAAGACAGAACAGGAGAGCCAATCGCAGTAAGAGGTGTGAAAGTAAACAAACTCCCCACAACCGAGCAAGCAGCGTGCAGCCTCCAACACGCTAGCGTCGCAGCCACAACACAGGCCGTCATCTCCTGGCGGCTCTGATCTGTTCAGAATGACAGCGAGAACCGAGGAGCCACACTGGAGCTTCACAGCCGGCTGAGGAACGTCTGCTGAACGTCAGCGTGGGGTGCGAGGGCGGAGAGACCCGTCCGTCAGCGCGGGGGGGGGGCCGGCGCGGATCCTTGACTCGTCCTGAGTGTGAAGGACATGACCAGGAACTGAGCTGCAGCCCAGCGCGTGGGGTGGAGAGAGAGCTCACGGATCCTCTCATCCCAGGAGCTGACCTGACACACGAGCTCTGCCCACGGACTGCCACGCTGGACCTCCACAGGCCAGAGCAGCTCTCAAAGTCATCTCTACAGACGCTGGATAGGCTGGAAACCCAGTGGTCCTCACACAGTTCTGTTGTTAGGCTGGTAGCTGTTTGAACGTCAAATCTTTACGGCTTCGTTTAAAAGAAGGAGGCGGAGCCCATTTAAATGATCGTTATGATGGCGATTTTTACGAACGATTACTGGACAGGTTAAAATCCATTGTACTCCCAATGCACAAAAGCCATCAGTCCGACATGTGTCTGCCAGCCATAGTCCACTGGAGATCACTTTGATTGCTGACTCCCTTTGGGACCGTAATGAGAAGATGAGTGTGTTAAGCAGATTGACTGGACAGCCTTTGGTTAACTGTTAACACACTGATATTACTCTCAGTTGTGCCAAGCCAGTAAAACACACATTCAGTCCTGGACCCACATCAGCCCCTCCTCGTTCTGTAGCCCCTCCCCCTGGTGCGAAAGACAGGCAGCCTATCACATCCTCCTCTGTGTGCCAGTGCCTATTGGTCAATCCCTGCTGCCTCATTAGTGTATTATTGTGAAGGCTGGTGCCTGCATTTCACACAGTGGTGTAGTAAACCCCGCTGATCTGGGGTCTGCTGTTGCCGTAGATCGCACCAGTTGCTTGCGGCTGTACTCAGGCTCACCGAGGCAACATCACAGGTGTCTCTATCACCATAGCAGCCTGGTGCACTGTATGTACTGACATCCCTACCATGGGCTCACCAAAGTTCATATGAATCGTGCGCTGCCAGAAGCACACACACACACACACACACACACACACACACACACACACACACAGCTTCACAGCAGTCCACGCACCCATGCAGCTGTAGCACGCTAATTTCTACCCTAGTTACAGGCTGCTCGGGTGTCCTGTGCTGTCCTGTGTCGTGCCTACAACTCACATCCACATTTCCATACCCACATTTCCATCTCGTGAGTTGCTCCGTAGTGCTGAAACGCTTTGAGTGCAAGTGGCAGGCTGAGCAAAACTCCCATGCTCTGTCCGGGAGATGAGGACTCTATAACCAGCTGAGTGCAGAGGGTAAATGTTCTGGGGCAAAAATACCCACGTTGGGCTAATAATCACTGGTAAGAAATCATTATATTGCATAACGGAGCCAAACCGACTGCAGGGCAATACGAAGGCGAAGAGGCTGCAGCTAGAGTGAAGCAGACTGTGATCATTAAACATTAAACATTTTGAGGAGCACAGAGATACGCGTCCTGCCTCTCTTCTCCTAGCAACCGCATCCCTTGGCACTGAGCTCGTGAGACAACCAGCATGATGCCAAGAGGCGGCACTTGACAGACACCAGTTGTACTCCGGCTCCTCTACAGCAGACGCAGGGTTATGCTAATGAGACGCTCCCCGAGTGGGGAAGAGGCAGGGTTATGCTAATGAGACGCTCCCCGAGTGGGGAAGAGGCAGGGTTATGCTAATGAGACGCTAGCTGAGTGATGAAGAGTGTCTACTCGCATCTACTCGGTCTACTCCAGTGCTCCAGAGAGTGTGTTTACAGGGAAACAACAAGGAGCACATTAATATGCGTGTCCTGTAAGTGCCAGTCATATGTGCCTCCGCCTACTCACCATCTGTACTCGCATGCTGCCTTACGGGGCACGTGTTGCAATCTAGAGTCCCGCGTTAGATGAACAGGACAGGGTTAGTTGCAGCAGAGCACACAGTAAACCACTACACCTGTAATGACAGACAGAACCCTGACCTACCCTCAGTCCTAACACAACACAATCTACAGGTACTACAGACAGTTTTACCAGGATCTCCACCTGGATCAAAAGCACACCCTTGGACAGGTTTCAGTAACCTTCTCCCACCAGTCAGACAGCACACGTGTGTGAGCCGCACAGCAGGTCGAGGCATTTCTGATCGTGGATTCTCATGGGATGCCCGTTAGGCGGGATGCCCGTTAGGCGGGATGCCCGTTAGGCGTACACTGACAGGTGACTGAGGAGATGTGAGCAGAGCTGGTTGCACTGGAGTTGAGCTTTCAGCTGGTGAAATACGCAGCTAATGAGACACATGTACAAAAGTGACTGATACACATATGTATGTCTTCAAAGAAGGAAGAAATGGAGAGAGAGAGTGTGTGTGTGTGTGTGTGTGTGTGTGCTCTGCCCTTTCTGTTCGCTGCACCTGCTCTCAGTCACGTTCCATCTTCAAACACCAGGAACTCACCAGCTGCTTCTGCTCCTTGGGTGCACACCCACCCAGTCGCACACCCAGACACCCACCCACACACCCACCCGCCCAGCCGCACACCCACCCGCCCGCTCCCAGCACCCAGCTCCTCAGCGTAACATCGCGCAGAGAGTCGCACTTGGCGTGAATCCGTGATTTGCAGACCTGTCACGACTCTCCCAACACTGCTCACAGAAAATGCAAGCGCACAAGCACCTTAAATGAGCTACACAGTCGCGGGAAACCTTTCCACCACGAGATATCCAACGCCACCCACGGCCCTGAAACCGCCGCAAAAAATACAAACACGAACTGGCTTGTGTACGCTTGACATTGTAACAGCTCCCCCAACATTCCCTGAATGCAGGCTGGTCTTCTGCCATGGCTGGCATTTGTCCTTTAACTTCGCCCCTATCCCCCACGGCCTCCTCCGCAGGACCGGACGGACGTACGGAGTGACCCTGACCGCCGCCGACTCCCCTGCCGTCTAATTATAGCGCGGTCACCGAGCGGTCGGCGCGGCTGGCTATCGCGAAGTGGCGACAGGTTCATCTCCTCCGTTCTCCCCCTCTCGGCCGACACCTCAGAGGGTCATCTGCGTTCTCTACCCGTCTCCTCCACGAAGGTTCGCCATGCCTGCCTTTCCGTGGAGGAGGGTGGCCAGGCCGAGGTTTCCGGCCCTGGTCCGGCCCTGGTCCGGCCCGCGCCGTGTCTTGCCGGAGATCCGTCCCCCGTCTGTCACGCTCCTGTATGCTCATATGTCATGTGTATGCTGTGAGTGCAGCTCACACGCGTTAGCCAGGCCAGCAGACACAGAAAACAGATCTGTGCTTTTGGCTGTGTAACTGGAGCCCAAAAGGAAATACAGTAAGCCAAGCTATTCTAATCAGTTCTAAAATAGAAAGGATGTCTTCCAGAACCCTGGTTGAGGGTCTGTCAGCGCATGTGTGTGTGTGTGTGTGTGGGTGTGTGTGTGTGTGTGGGGGGGGAAATTAGAAATAGCATAGGAACTCAGCGACAGAAAGACAAAATATCCCACGAATGCTTTTAAACACTCTTCACTGAAAGATTCATGTACAAACTATACTTTGCTGTAGCAGCTTGAAGGAACACGTAGCCAGTTCTGACCTTTGCTTTAATTAAAGCCATTGTAACACGATGTCCAGGAGGCCCAGCCCGTGGCTACAGAGTGTCCAGGCGGTGCCAGGGTGGGTGCTGAATCTGTGCAGGGAGCACAGCGTTCTCCACCCGGCAGGGCTGTGTAGCAGAGGGATGAGCAGGTCTCTCTGGGTCTCGCACCGTCACCCGCCAACCAGTCCAGCCCACATCCAGCCTACACACACGTGCGCATCACCTACGCTCCCCCTAGACAGTGGACTCAGATATTTCGGTTCCTGTTTGAGATGCGTTCCAGGCAGTCACGACAACCGCCACAGCACAAACCCGTCGGCGACCACGTTTTTACGACTATGGCCACGGAACAGCTGGGTCTGACCGAAGCATCTTGTGATATAAAGTGATGTTATATGGTATTAGGCTGGCTTCCTCTGGGGTGGCATGAGGTTTCTGGTCACTGGGAAATATACGTTATACGCCTTCTGTGTGTGTGTACAGCCTGGCACAACGCACGCAGAGATAAAGCAGCATTCAGGGAGTTGAAACAAAATGACCTGAGGAGGAAGAAGAAAAAAGGAAAAATGTTGGGGAAATAAATGAGTGATGAAGGCTGTCAAAGAATGGACAGATGTGGAAAAGGAGGGAGGGTGGCCAGCATTGAGCTCCTGCTCTCTAGGGAGGAGAGAGAGAGAGAGAGAGAGGGAGGGAGGGAGGGAGGGATATATGTGATGCTGAGATGAGAGCTTGTTAAATCAGGTTAATGTAACAGATTTGATTTGGTTCTCCCGCTGGAACCTTCACAGGGAAGATGTGTCAGCAGAAGCGGGTCTCCCAAAGCCCCACCCACCATGGGCTCCCAAAGCCCCGTCCACCATCAGACTTCCCCCACACCAGCACTCCAGCTGGAACAGGGCCCATTTGTGCACTGAGCTGTTAGCTGGAATACTTAACAACAACGTTCCAAAGCAAAATGAGTCCAAATCAGTTAAATCATTAAAATGATTAGAGCCAGGCACAGAAATCTGTGTAATGTCTGTCACATAGGACCAGAGACTAAACATAATGTTTTATGGAATGTTATAAACAACAGGTAAATTAATAAGTGAGTAACTGAATTCATGTTTAAATGTGCTGTGATATACGGCACTGCTCTGTTCCTACGTTAGTATGAACCTCAGATAACATCTCTGCGCTACCAGCCCCGGATAAAACTCTGTAGGGAGTTCCACTGTTGCCATGGTAGCATGTGAGTGACAGCAAGCTTTAAGGTGCCTATTCATCAGGGAGCCAGAGGGTTGCCCCGGGACACGACCCACATCTGGAGGGGTGTGGCCTGAGGTCCTCCAAAACCAGGACAAACCTCTTGCTGTTTACACACGCACACACACACACATACGCACTCACACATACACACACATACTCATACACACACATACACGCATACACGGCAAGCGCACATTTACACGCATTCTAGATTCAGTAGAATGGAGTTAACAGGTTGCTATTGACCACAGGTGCAGGACCTCAGAAGGTGTCTTTGAAAAAGCTTAAACCACTGCGACACTGAAGTTTTTAGTTTCTAACCCAGCTCAGCACACACACACACAGACACACACACAGACACAGTCACACACAGGAAGGTGTACACAGTCACACATCCACGCACACAGATACACACTCTTACCTTACATGACCAAACAATCCCAGAGCCTCATCATCCTCTCTCCATGCTCCAGGATCTGTTGATCTGAAGCAACATCCAGCGCAAACGATACTTTGTAAGACCGCACACACACACACACACACACACACACACGCAGATACAACATACACTACATACACATGCTTGCACAGACAAACACCCAGACGTTCTGATGTAGTTCTCAAATACAGAGGGAGTGAGAGAGGGAGACTTAAAAGCAGCGTGGGCCAGGGAGTAGGGGAAGAGAAGGAGGCAGACACTAAATCTCTAATTACATCTGCTTAGCAGAGACCAGCTGCTCTGAAACAGTGACAATGGGCTTCTACTGGCCATGAAGGCGAATGTGGCAGGAGGGGAGGAGAAAGCATGAAGTGGGGCGTGGCCAAAGGGAGGAGACAAAGGAGGGGCGGGGTTATTAATTATGGCCCTGTGGTCTGTGGCCTGTCCAGCTCGCTGCTTCCTGGGCTAATGCACATGTCTCTGTCTGCGCACGCAGAGACGGGGGTGTCACTGCCCGCATGCCGCTGCTCCCTCCCGCAAGCACTGTGGGCCTCAAAAATAAAACGTGAAAAAAAAAAAAAAAAAATCGTTTCTTCCGCTCACAGGACTCTTGCTGGTTCCCATCAGCATAACAAAGACAAGAGCTTGACCCTCCAGATCACACACAGAGAAAAGGATAGAGAGAGAGAGGGAGGGAGAGAGAGAGAGAGAGGGAGAAATAGAGAGAGAGAAAGAGAGGCCACACACCTGCTGAGAACCCAAAAACACGTCACAAGTTGAGGGATCTCAGAGACAGTGAGACTGTGTTTCTCAGTGTTTTTCAAGACCAAATATTTTGAGTAAGAATCAGAGAGGAGTGTGGGGTGGTACTGGGAGGACTTTTTACTGCCAGTTAACACACAGCAGTAATATTGTTGTTGTTGTTTGCTACTACCATTCTTTCAGTTTTAGTAAGCACAAGTCCAAGCTTATACAGAGGGTCATACACCCCCTACCACACAAACACAGCCCCCTACCACACAAACACAGCCCCTACCACACAGTCATACACCCTCTACCACACAAACACAACCCCCTACCACACAGTCATACACCCTCTACCACACAAACACAGCCCCTACCACAAACACAGCCCCCTAACACAGCCCCTACCACACAGTCATACACCCTCTACCACACAGACACACCCTCTACCACACAAACACAGCCCCTACCACACAAACACAGCCCCTACCACAGTCATACACCCTCTACCACACAAACACAGCCCCTACCACAGTCATACACCCTCTACCACACAAACACAAACACAGCCCCTACCACACAGTCATACACCCTCTACCACACAAACACAGCCCCTACCACACAGTCATACACCCTCTACCACACAAACATAGCCCCTACCACACAGTCATACACCCTCTACCACACAAACACAGCCCCTACCACAGGCATACACCCTCTACCACACAAACACACCCTCTACCACACAGTCATACACCCTCTACCACAGTCATACACCCTCTACCACACAGACACACCCTCTACCACACAGTCATACACCCTCTACCACACAAACACACCCTCTACCACACAAACACAGCCCCTACCACACAGTCATACACCCTCTACCACAGTCATACACCCTCTACCACACAAACACACCCTCTACCACAGTCATACACCCTCTACCACACAAACACAGCCCCTACCAGTCATACACCCTCTACCACACAAACACAGCCCCTACCACACAGTCATACACCCTCTACCACACAAACACAGCCCCTACCACACAGTCATACACCCTCTACCACACAGACACACCCTCTACCACACAGTCATACTGCCTCTTGGCTGATTGGTATATTTCATGGTCACAGGAGAGCTGACTACCGTTAACACTATATGTAGTAATATGTAGTATTCCTGACAGGAGTATGTGCATATTCCGTTTGCAATTTTAAGGGTCTTTAAAATAGTGCTTTTCCAGATGATCTCTCGAGCCGGTAGTGAGCCCTTACAGCGCGATAAATACTGCATTCCTAATAGCACATGCAGCTCTGAATGACAGATGCGGCTCTGTCTCCTGTTGATTCGTTCAGTTCTAACGCCCTGTAGCCTTCGGGTCGAAGCAGAAGGCCGCGAGGGAGAGTGTGGCGAGCTGAGCCGTTTTGTCGTTGGACTGTACCACGGTGGAGTGCTTGATAAATAATCCCCGCATTCTTTGCTTTGCTATCGCTCACTCTTTCCAACGCCAAGCTCCGAAGAAGCGTGAATTATTGATTCCGCCGATTTCAGCAGCCAAAGCGAAAACACAGCGCGGAGAAACGAGGACTGTTGTCAGCGAGACCGCTTCGCGGAGCTACGAATGAGCACCAAACTTTCCAGACGTTATCATCACCGAGTACTGCCAGTCATTCAGAACCGTTTACGAACAGTGCTACTTCAACAAGCGGCGAGATTGGGCAGTTCATTCAGAGCTACACTAATGCGCATAACACAAATCCTAGTGGCTTCAGGAAAGTGAAGTCATGTCAAAATGAAGATCGGGCAGATGCTTCTCCGTTCACATAGTTCCCATGTCTGTCTTGTGCTACTGTAGACTGTCCCAGTGACCCAGATTGCAGGTGGTGCCAGGTAATGTTTCAGGACTTGGATTATAATCCTTGGGTTCTAATTTGGTCATTTGGAGCAGAGATTTTTTGAGGGCTGTTTGCGGGGGAGGGGGGGGGGGGGCGCCCTTCAAATGGCTTATGGCAGTGGGAGGGCTCAGCCATTCAAATTTCTGCTTTTTATCACCACAGCATCAAATCAAATACAGTAAAAGCAACAACCCCGACTGCATTACTACACCTGTTATTATAGTAGAGCTGTTTGTAATGAGTAAGATGTGGTTGGGCACGAGACCTTGAGATTCGTCCCAAATGCGTGGCCTGTGGTGCAGGCGTGCGACGTGCTTAGAGTCTCATGTGATAGTTGGGGAGGCTCCAGAGTGCAGTCTGAGGGAGCGCAGTCGTATGAGCTCACCTGCGGCTCTGGGCGAGACGAGTGAGCCGAGAGTGAGCCCAGAGGGTGGAGGTTGAAAGCGGAGGTGACGTGGAGGCCTGGGTCGTCGGCGGGTGGGGATGGGGACAAAGGAGGGGTGCTGCGGAGGTGGCTGTCTAGACGTGGTCCTATTAATCAGACGATCTCAGAGGACGAAGGAGGAGGAGGAGACGGGGGACGGCGTGAGACAAAACGGCGCGTGAGAACAGGAAACGGGCTTGAGGCAGAAAAAAGATAAAGATGAGAGTGGGCACTGAGAGTGTCATGGGCTCGAATACACACCAGCTCAACAGTCTGGCGAGAATGTGTGTGCATGTAAATGAGTGTGTGTGCATGTGAATGAGTGTGTGTGAATGAGTTCACCAGTGTTTGGCCACAGAGTGTACACAGCTTGTTCCACTTCCTGTGGGACGAAAAAATCTTGTAACCTCCTTCTCCCCACCAGCCCCTCCCCCCTCTCTCTCTCTCTCTCAGCCCCTCCCTTCTCTCTCTCAGCCCCTCCTCTCTCTCTCTCTCAGCCCCTCCCCTCTCTCTCTCTCAGCCCCTCCTCTCTCTCTCTCAGCCCCTCCTCTCTCTCTCTCTCAGCCCCTCTCTCTCTCAGCCCCTCCCCTCCCCTCCCTCTCTCTCTCTCAGCCCCTCCCTCTCTCTCTCTCAGCCCCTCCTCTCTCTCTCTCTCAGCCCCTCCCCTCTCTCTCTCTCAGCCCCCCCCCTCCCCTCTCTCTCTCTCAGCCCCTCTCTCTCTCTCTCAGCCCCTCCCCTCTCTCTCTCTCTCAGCCCCTCCCTTCTCTCTCTCAGCCCCTCCCCTCCTCTCCCTCTCTCTCTCTCTCAGCCCCTCCCCTCTCTCTCTCTCCCCAGCCCCTCCCCTCTCTCTCTCTCAGCCCCTCCCCCCTCTCTCTCTCTCAGCCCCTCCCCTCCCCTCCCTCTCTCTCACTCAGCCCCTCCCTTCTCTCTCTCTCAGCCCCTCCCTCTCTCTCTCTCTCAGCCCCTCCCCTCTCTCTCAGTCTCACAGCCGCATTCACAATCACATCGGTTTCCGCCAACACGGGAGCTGTTGCCATGGCAGCACATAAAGACTATTTTTTTGGGAGGGGAGCGCGGCTTGGCCGACTCAGGCGGCCGGCGGGCTGACCAATCCCCACACCCGTCTGACTCAGGGGGTGTGGCTCCCGCTCAGTCGCGCGCTCTGCTTCACAGGCTGCCCTGTGTGATCCATTCTGGATCGAGCTCCAGCAGTTTCACATTATAGTGGCTTTTTTGCCCTTGCCGTGTGGACACTGCCCTCCGGAGCCCATTAGACCTCCGTTAATGTTAAAGGACAAGTGGTGAGCCCTCTTGCTTACACCGTCATCTAGTAAGACGCAAACGTCAAAGCGCTCGTTCGTTTCCAGATCTTCCGCTGGATTCTTCCTGGCCCGTCTAAAGGAAGCACAGACGGGAATCGGACTGTTGAGGTTGAGGGCGGGACTACACAGGGTGACAATGTGACAAAATGTCATAAAGTGACACGGCATGACAGAGACAGAGTTAGCAAGAATCCTTTTCCGCACATGCTCAGTATAACACAAAACCTCCAATGCATTGATAGATCCAAAATATTGGCATTGGTCCCAAATGGAAATTCAAGAAAATTCATACTGATAAAAGATTCGACCAATTACGCAACGAGCATGAAGCACCACCCGCGTCATAGCGCCACGTACGGTAAATCCCTAGGCCTATGTTCATTTCCTAGGCAGAATCGTGTTCAAAAAGCTCTCACGCAGAGTAGATGGGTGTAAACGTGGCAGACGGCAGAATCTCTCAGAGTGCCTCCACCGTCTTCTTCCACGAGCTGTGCGGCACGCTGAATGCTACAGCGACGTCTCAGGGAGACGCGAGAGGGGTTTAAACGCGCGCGAGTCCGACAGCGACCCTCTCATTCACACCTCGCCCAGAAGCTGCCGACCTCTCTCTGCAGTCTCACACCATTTCAGACTCGCTGTGCACGTTCGCCGCCTGGCTCCTCCGACCAGGTGCTTCCTCCACGCCGCGTGGCCAGACTGGGGGGGGGGGGGAGACCGTGCAGGCCGACGACTTCTCTGGCTTGCAGGTCATCCTACCAGAAAAGGAGCTGATGAGATAGAAGGTTAAAAAGAAAAGAAAGCTGTACAAACCGCAGCGCAAACGTGAGCGTAGCGCAGGAACGGAGGCTGAAGTACGCGTGACAGGCCGAGCAATCACACCTGGTGATACACGCTCAGAGAGTCGTGTCATCTCTAGGGAGGAGAATCGATTCAGGAGAAAAGGCGGTTCGAGAAGAGCCCTCCGACTGTGCTGAAAACACTCTGAAGAGGCATCAAAGGAACCGAAGCTGAAGGCATCTCGGGGAGGGTCTCGTTGATCTGTCCGTTCGAGAGTGTTCTCCACATGACACCGACCCGTCTGATGAGCCGACGCTCGCTGGATCTCGCCCTCCGTCGGACAACTCCAAGCTCCTCCCTCACCACAGGAGCTCGGAAGGCTTACGCTCCCAGCGTGGGTGATGAGTCTTCTGTCCCCATGGCGTTTCGAACCTGTTTAATCTCTCTGTTTACATCTCTGCATGTGCCGGTCCAGCATGATGTAATTCACGGAGATACAGATCCATGTGTAAACTGTATAATTATATAGATGTTTAACCGATACATAAACAGGAGTGAAAACACCACATCAAGAGACCAAAGAAACAAACAGACCCTCCCACAAAGGAATGAGCAAGACTTTTAAGGTGGCTTCCAAAAGGGGAAATCTGAGAAGGGGCGTGAGTCATATTTGCCGCAAGTTCACCACGGCCAGACCAGCACAGGCTGAGGTGGCCAGGACCAAAGTCCCCCGGGAGGGAAGACAGAAGCCAGTCAGAGAGGGATTAAGGGATTTGGAGAAAAGAAAAAAGCAGTTGTAAACACGATTATACTGGGTTGGGATGGGGGGCAGCTTTGTGTGGAATTAATCAGGGATGTCGTGCTGTCATCTAAAGGAGGCGTCCGCAGAAAACGTCTGTCTGGCCGTCCTCACCATCACGGCACAAGAAAGGAAACCAAATTAACTTAATTCCGCATCTTAGTCTATGAGCTCTACAGTACCACTTCCAATGTCCACAGGCAAAAGCATAGTACCTTTATAATAAACAACGCATTACCATGCTAACATCACAATAAGGGAGCGCTTCATCAGATCAGTGCTGGGGGGGGGTTCAGTACCCCTAGATGAACTCTTCCTGTTTCTGTTCGTCTCCTGCGGCCTGTGCTAACACCGCTCAGATGCTAGATGCCACTGCTAACTTCCATATAATAATTTGCCATTGAACAGCCCAGGATGGGAATACACAGCCTGCCATGTTTATTCCCATAGCAATAACAACTCATGATGAAACCATGATGAACCAAAGGCAAGCGTCCCATCCGCAGCTCAGGCGAGGAGGACCATGAGCTAATGAGGAGCCACGCTGGCAGGGGATACAACAGTTATTTTTTGACCGTATATCCTTATAAATTCCAGACTACACCACAGCAGCTTACTGGTCTCGGAAGGCACCAGTCTACTTCAGACGAGGCTATACCTCTACCAGAATACCCGTCAAAAACAGTACAGCGCAGACGACGCACTCGAGTGTAAATGTCGAATGTGCAGTTAATATGAACAAATGCTCTCAATTCCTTTGACAATAATGACCTGAACAGACTGTTTTCTCTTCTTTCATTTGAGGGGAGTGTTTTCTGAGTCAGTTATGAGTCTGGGTGGTGTTTTCTCTCTCAGCTATCAATCTGGGTGGAGTTTTCTCTGTGAGCTGTGAAACTGGGTGGTGTTTGCTCCGTGAGCTGAGTCTGGGTGGTGTTTTCTCTGTGGGTTATGAGTCAGTGCAGCTGCTGAGGATCTCCACCAGCACAAGGTGTAAAAACACACTATAGAAAACACAATGAAGTTACAGTTTGCTCATTTATATAGCTTCTCTGAATGATTTAATGTTTCTCATCTATGTTTTGCTTTCCCAAACATGTCCATAAAGCTTACTGAGCAAATAAATCATAAATATTTTTGTACTTCAAATTTTATTTGTATTTGTGATGTGCTCCTGACATCTCAATGACATCCGTGCCATTTCATCGCAACAATAGTGAACTCTAGAAAACTAGCGACCTCTAGAGGTCGTCTTAAAAACATCCGTATCAGTGTTGCCAAAACAGATCGATCGTTGTTTGAAAAAAACGTTTTCTAGTTGTCAACTAAAAATAATTATTTATTGCCTTGTTTCTATGAACATGTCAAATGTACTACATTAGACGTTGAGACACGATAACCCGAATTTAAATTCAATGGTTGCTGAAATCATAAATATCTTTGTACTTCACATTTTAATATGTGACGTGACGGCACCTGACATCTCAATGACAACGGTTTCATTTCATTGCAACAGAAGTGATCTCTTGAAAACGTGCGCCCTCTGCAGGAGGGCTTCAAAAGATCCGAATTGGTGCTGCCATGACAGATTGATTATTGTTGGAACAAACGCATCCTAGCTGTTTTAAATACTAATAATTATTATTTATTGCCTTGTTTACATGAGCATGGCAAATGCACCACATCAGAAGCTGAGACCTCAATATAAAATCAATAGACTGAGTACTTTATATGAGAAAATGACAGAATAATGGTGTTAAAAGAAGAATTCCATGGTATTTGCTGCTAACTATGCTATCGCGCTACAAATGAAATATAAGTATGTGCCTTAAGATGATCCAGAACCTTCCATTCCTGCACTGGTAACGGGAAAAGGTTGGAAATGTGCACGGAGTGGAGTACAAAAGGTAACGGCTGCTGTTTTCCATAAAAAAAAATCAGCAGTTTTGAAGAGCCTTGATAGGTGGATAGCCTTGATGTGCCAGTGCTGCCCTCTGCTGGACAAAAGTGCACAATGCGGTATAACAATATAAAATAACCTGCATGTTACAGTGATCGAAACACTAACACAACACTGGAATACGTGGAATGTAATAATTTGTCAACAGGTTATGAGAAATGTATTCCATTCAAGATTATAGTCTCGTCCATATGAAAACTTTGCAAGAGGGTTGAGAGAGACTATACTGTCCGGTAAAAATGTTTCCAGGGTCTGGCAGATGTGTCTCGGAGGGATTCTGGTCACGAAAGTCACCCATCCTGTCTGTCGTCAGCCGAGACCTCCCGGTGCCTGCTTCTACAGCACGGCCACACTCATCTGGTCCACATGCAGCGGAGCGGGGATGCAGTCCCTCCATCCCCAACCAAACGGCTAATCTGCTTCCCACTTAAGCAAAACTGCTCGGCAAGCAGCATCAGTCTCATCCCGATCTGTCCGTCTGTGCCCCGCACGCTGGAGAGCAGCTAGCGTCCGCGCCGGCGCCGTTCTAACGTGTCGGGGCACGCGAGTCCACTTACGCTAGAGGAAACTCGTGTTTAAGGGCCACGCCCTCCCTGAGTCCCGGCTTGCTCGGATTGGTCAGGCCAGTCTGATGGCCCCCAGGAAGGTGGAGTCGCCGTCCAGAGAGATGTTTGCCGTGGAGCGAGGGATGAGCAGCTCCAGCCGATCACCTGCCTCCAGCTTAGCGACGCCTGCGGGACACACAGTGACATGTCAACAGGGGGCGCTGGTGCTCCTACAGCGACACTCCTCACCGCTGCACCGTTTGGTCGTTCTAACCCTTCTGCAGAAGGAAGTGGTGAAGGAGGAAACAGAAGAACATCAGGAACCTACTTTCCCTCTCCGTGCGGTAGTGTTTATGGAAGAAAAAAGAAAACCTTTAGTGGCTTTTGAATCAGACGGGTTTTAGGGGGGAAAAAAGGATGGAAGAATAAACGATCCACGAGTATACAAAGCCTGTGGCAGCGCGTTCGCTGCGATTGGCCGGACGCAGACGGCTGTGATTGGCCGGACGAAGACGGCGCTCACCTCCTGTGAAGCAGGTGTTGTAGGGAACCTTGTCGTTCATGTTCTGGATGCAGCGGAAGAGCACCACGTGCTGACTCTCATCGCCCACCACGTTCTTCTTGGTGCGGAACACTATGTGGCCCATGGCGTACGTGGGGTCTTTGTAAAACACCTGGAGAAAGGAAGGAACGTCGCCACCCCGGAACAACACCTGCTGCTTAGAGCGTCCAGGTCAGCTGGGGCCAGCCCCCTCCCGAGCCCGCCACGCGTCTACAGCCCCGCCCCAAGCCCCACCCCAAGCCCCTGCATAGCTGCAGCATCGCCGGTTGGACGACAATCGTATGTTTATGTCGTGACTGAGTGTGATTGGCAGTGTCCAAAGGCTGTGTGTTGTTCAAAGTTGTGGCGATGGTATGTGATCCGACGGAGGCAACACAGCCTTTTGGAATTTCAACATTCCTGCATGAATGCACTAAAATCTGAATGCACTAAAGTCACCCAGCCTGTTGGATGCAGCAAGCGCGCAAGCGTGTGCACACGTGCAGTTCTGGCAGTCTGTCTTTGTCTTCATGTTACCTCTGGCTCTGGTGGCTCAGAGTGTTCTACCTGACTGTAGATGAAGTAGTAGCCCTCCTCCCTGACCAGGATGTCGTCCTGGTCAGCCTCGAGGGCGGATCCTCGCCTCAGACCCGTCTGCCACGGCACAGCCACATGCATGTCCAGGGCGAACTCTGAGCGGCACAAACGGAGATCACACCAGGTCACGGGTCACAGGTCACGAAAGATGACGACAAGATTAAGACAAAGGGACAAGTCCGAGATCAGCAGGGAGTCTGAGCCAAGATCAGACGGGAGTCTGAGCCAAGATCAGCCAAGATCAGACGCAGACCAGAGGCCCGACGCAGGTTCACAGCAGCGTCTCTCAACATCATGACATCATGACCTTCTACTAATTCTGACGATGATCTGCTTCCATTACTCACCACCGCCCGCGTTTCATTTGTGTACCGCGGACAAACGGCAAGAGCTTCCCGAACATCAAATGCTGGTCAAGTGCTGGTCTCCCTTGTCATTACCTTTCTGGTAGGCTTTCCTCTTGCTGTCCGCCATCATCTGCAAGCAAGGCTGGAACACTGAACAGGAGCAAAAGAAGACTTTAAGGAGGGTTTTTTCGCTCTCACAGGCAACCCAGCCCCGTAGCATTTTGCATACGCGGACGCTGAACTAGCTATGTTCTCCGTTCCAGCTTTGAGAGCATGTCCTGGCAAATGTGAAGCATTTGAGCAACTTTCTTATCAAAGGCAACCCGTGCTCTTGGAAAGCGTCACGAAGATGTGGTTCTGAGAAGCTGCACTTCAGCCTACACGGCCAGATGCACGATGCACTTTTAATCTCACACTATCTCACAGTCACTGTGTTTCTGCGCTGACGCGAGTTAGTGTTGAAAGCCACAATCGTTCAGAGAGAGAGAGAGAGAGAGAGTGGGAGAGAGAGAGAGAGGAGAGAGGGAAGGAGAGAGGGAGAGAGAGAGAGAGAGAGAGAGAGAGAGAGAAACATTCCCCACCCACTCAATGTTGCTGAGAAGTCCTCCATCATTGTTGCATTACCCTGATTCTAGCTGCAAAGTGTATAAGCATGCTAATAATCCCAGAAACCAGCTAGCCACGAATTTGCAGAAATGCCCAGATACACAGTGGGAAGTCCCACGCACAGGCAGATAAACGGCACAAACGGCTTGCCTGTTTGATCGGGCCCCTTTCCCAGACTCCTCTTCTTCAAGCTGGACTCGCTCTGGTCTCCCGGAGGCGCTGCACTCCTGCCCTGCCCCTGCCCCTGTGGATGAGGCACATTCAACCCAGCATGGCCGCTGAATGAGTTCCGAAGCCCTTAAAGAAGCATGCTTAGCAGTCGCACCACACAACGATTGCGTCTGAAAGGAAGCGCTTAGGTGCGCGAAGCTTATCTGCCGCTTTCAGGCGGTGGCAGACGTTCGGGCCGCGTCGCACGCCGGCGATTTCGCGACGTTTCGTAGCGCGTTGCGCCTCCTCCCCCGATCACTCTCCTCACCTCGCAGTCTTCCCCGCGCTCCTCCACCTGCCGCTGGGGCCCTCCCGTGCCTCCGGCCGCCGGCACGCCCTGCTCCTCCCTCCTGCGGTTCACCTCCGTCCTCAGGATCTCCACCTCGGCCTGCAGGGCCAGCGCGTGGTACAGAGACAACGCAGACAGCGAGGACGAGGTGATGGCGGCCAGCGTGAGGACGGCGATCGCCCAGGAGAGCCTCCGTTGCTCGGCCCGGCCACGGCCAGCACCCCTTGCCGGCATTGTCTTCACACCGCTCTGCTTGCGGGTTTGGGACCAGCGCCGCTGCACAGAGACAGGGTTAGGTGCTACAACACTCGTCTCGTAAAGGAAGTCTTCCTGCAAGCCAGTGACAAGGGCAGCACGGTACACTCTAGACGTCAAGACATCACAATCTGCCTTCACATTACTGAGATCACAGTAGGCTACGATATGCAAATGAGATCATTACAAATGAACACAGTTCGGTCTGTCTTCTCCCAATATGTAACGTGACCAAATGTTCTCGGCACTCCGCGGTCCTAGCAGCGCCTTGCCCCGAGCGTCAAACGTCAGGAGGCTTCACGCTGCAGATCATTACGCCCTCCAGCACATCTGGGCCAAACACCAGCAGCGTATGTGCGTCCAGTGAGGCTTCGGTGGAAGGGGGTCTGATCAGCGAGCCTCAACGCCACGCTGAACCACCTCCCCTCCGCACACCAACTGTGGCAACGCCGCATCGTACCCCAGTTGGGCTGGACCACCAAAAACAAAAATGCTATAAAACCTACCCCACGCTCTTCTGTGGTAATCCTGTTAAATAATCCTGTTAAATAATCCTGTTAGCAGCCAGACCCAGTTGGATTTAATCTCTGTCTGAAGCCTGTGAGCGCGGAGCAGCGTGAGGACACTGCCTCTGTTCCAGGCGCGGAACCAGTGTCGTGTAGCTTCCTGCCAAACAGACGCCTCCTCTCGTGTCACCCTGCCCTGGGGCGCCAGGTCAGGCAGAAAGCCCCCAGCAATGCAGCCGCTTCAGAGCAGCACCGGCACAACCGATTCCCCCAGCAAACATGCAGATTTCATTCTGCTTGAAGGGACACCCACCATGACCGTCAGGGAAGTTGGCCCAAGACACAAACGCCATCTCACATAAGGCTGAGGAAGCAGCACACAACCAGATAAGAGCTGCTTAATAGCTCAGGCCCAGTAAAACAGAACAAAACTCATTTGATAACAGGAACAATGCAAATGAGGAAGGAGCCTCTCGTGGAAACAGGTCTGGCTTTCACACGTGATCCCTCTCGTGGAAACAGGTCTGGCTTTCACACGCGATCCCTCTCGTGGAAACAGGCCTGGCTTTCACACGCGATCCCTCTCGTGGAAACAGGCCTGGCTTTCTCACATGATCCCCATGTTCAATCTGGTCTCTTCATCGCTTACGGAAAATACAAAGCAAGAGCAGAAACAACAATGCAGATTTTAAAGCGTCAAAGCAGAACACTAATGTGAAAACTCGGAGAGATCGTTCCAGTAATTAAAAATAGAACAAAATCGGAGCAAAATAAATTCAAGTGAACAAGTCAGTAGAGTCATCGAGGGAAAAAGATTCAAGCACAATAGAAATGTAACAATATTACAATTACTTACCACCGTCTTAGTAACGATCACCGGTGCGACACTTGAGTGTTAAGCATTTACACATCTAAGCATTTACACAATTTGACTTTGTAGTGACTAATGGCTTCTGTTGTGTTTGTGCAAAAGTCTTAAGCACCCAAGGAATGATGAGGTGTTTATCTTGGCAGTAGGTGTTTATTTGCATATAACTTTATGTAACACAAACACCACGACAGTGAAACAGTAAAGCAAATCGAGAATGCAATAAAACAAAACTAAAAGTAAAAAAACCCTTACACAAGTACAGGCAGATATCTGCACCCCCCCCCCTTCCAGCATAATGACTAAACACATTTACCCAGAATTCAAACACACTGGGTGCATGTACAGACCAGGCAGAACAGAAGCCATGTGGAATCTCATAGACCAAAACAAAATAATAATAATAACCCCACAGAAGTAGCCAGCCCCAAAGGTTCTTGGGATTTCCCAGGGTGACATTTTGGATTTAAGCAAATAAATACTTACTGCCCCATTAACTGCGTCAGGAAGTTTATCTGGACGTTCAAGACGTTTACGCTGCACTGCATATGGTTCAGCTGTGTGACCCCCCCCCCCCCATCCCACCCCACCCCACCCCACCCAGCACTGAACCTTTATGGCACATTATTATATCACTTGGCACTTACAATTTGGAATTCCAAAAGAGACCTGATGACGAGAAATAAGATTTTACACCCAAAGCAGTTCTAGGATTCCTGCACCATGGTGACATGTATTACTTACCAGCTCAGTGCAGCAGTGACTGGTAGCATCCAGTGACAAGTTTCTCTGACTGCTCTTAAAGATCAACATTACACAAAAGGCAAAACAGCTATATTTTAAGGGCTGTAGCTAGAATTCACGTATGGAAAGAATGAAAATATAGCCCTGGTTTCAGTTCTTGGAACTTCTGAAGACTAGATTTATATAGCGCATTAGTTACCGTCATGTATGATGGTGAAATGCCGCCTATTTATAGCAAACTAATAATAAAATACCAAAGAAAACACAGCACTGAACATTTTCTCTCTGACTGGCTGTTCTACTGCCCCACTGAACCACACTGCACATTAACAACCGCCTCATTCTACAAGTTCACAAATGACTGTAAATGACGGCCTGCAAACCGGTTACTGTTGATTACTCCTGGATTCGGTTATATGTTGCAAGTATACGTAAGTCTTTTAAACTGGACTTGACTCGCAAAACCATTAAGTGAAATTGTGATGGCGTCAGAATGTGGGCCAGGTAGTCTTTGGATATAAACGCCGTGAACAGCGAGAGCTGAAACATACGCGCGCGACTTCGCCTTAATATTTCATGCTCCATGTTTTTGAGGGTAGCGTCGCTGGAACAAACGGCTACAGAGCGTGGCTAATGAGCCGAAGAAAAACGCACATTTCCTCGTTAATTTGTGTCCTTGTTTGTCAGTTCTGTGCAGTCTCTTAAATACTTGAATTCGAGGGAGCAAGGCATTAAAGGGCACAGTAAACAAACCAACAGCTAAATCATCTTGGTACATCGTTCTGTTACAACTCCCAATTTTGTAACTTATGATTGATCTTCAGAGTTACGGCTGTACACATGAAAAGGTCGTACACAAATACACACGAAGTAAAGCACTGACGATATTGTTTCGATTCCTGATTGCTTAATTAGTTGAGAGCTAAAACAACCTCAGTGTTCAGTGACCTTTTAAATGCGGTACAGCATTTCTACTGCTCGAGGAGGCATTTTATCTGTTTCACTCATGTGACAAGCTTTCAGTAAGACACACAACAGTTCACTGTTCATTGATCTAGAACCCCAGAGGAGATTAAGCCTGTTTTCCCACCCAGCAGCACAGTACAGATAAAACACATCTCATTTACATGAATGTGATCCACTGGTCTGGGCTAGTCTACCCATACAGCCACTCGCCTGTTACTTTAAAGAGCAACAGTGCCAAAAAGAAGAAGGGCATCCATTACCCACAATGCTCCTCTGCACACAGTAAAGACAGAGCGTGCCCAGTGTGCTAGGCCTCCTTTGCTCTGACACCAACGCACGATTACCAGACAACACTTCAGACCTCCAGCTATGAGGATTCTCTGAGATAATCTAGGGTTTCCTGAGCTTCAGCCTCCGTCAGTGAGGATTCAGGAGGTGGCCAGATGCAGCAAATCCACCCCGAGTCCCACAAGAAGCATCACAAAACACTGACTCCCAACGCTACAGCCAGGATTCTAGGCTTGCTTTGAAACGCCAGCCGTGTACAGAAGCAAAGATTCACACTCTCAGAAGGGGCTATGTTACAATCTTGGAACAGTTAGCCCTTAGGATTTCTAGTCTCAAACAAGCATTTAAGTGACGTCCCCTGTATGAAGACTATGTGTGTGTGTGTGTGTGTGTGTGTGTGTGTGTGTGTGGGGGTGGAGTAAAAATTAGATTGACCAAAAAGCTCAACACTTTGCCCAACATTGTAAGGCAAAGACCTTTATTACAGAGCACGACTTGCAGTAGGTGAACATTCTGTGTACCTCAGATGGTAAAGTCTTTGTATATATATGTATGCATGTATGTATATATACATATAAAAATCTGTACAGTAAGTGTGAAGGAGGGAAAACGAAAGAAGGCCAAGAAGACGGTACATTATAGCAGCAGATCATTCATGCATTCACATCTCAATCTGCAGAAGGGAAAAAAAAAACCCCCGACAAGAACAGGCATCCAAAATAGCACCTCCTTCACTCCAAAACGCCACTGCGCAAACCCCTCAGCATCAGCTGCGAAGACTAGAAGTGCTAGAAGTGGAGCAGGTGAACGGGGAGGAGAGAACCGAGGGACGGACACGCACGGCGTAGCGTTCCCGCTCTAGATGATGGTGACGCTGGCCGAGCCCTGGCCCGCCTCCTGGGCGTGGCTTTTGAGCAACTCTTTCATGAACTGCTCCAGGGCAGCAAAATACCCCTGGCACTGCCACGTGTCGTTGTGTGTGCCCTCCGGGAAGATGGCGAGGCGCTTAGTCCGCGCGGGCGACAGCTCGTAGAGCTGCTTCATCATCACGGGGGGGATGAGCTGGTCCGACAGGCCCGAGACGAAGAGGGAAGGCATGCGACACTGCGCCACCTGCCGGTAGGACAGGAACTTGTTCTTGTAGCACCAGAGGGGCAAGTAGCGCATGGGGAAGAAGGAGAAGAGCGTGGACGCCATGTGCGGGATGCTGAGGAAAGTGTTCTCCACCATGATGGCGGCCACGCGGTGCGGGTTGACGGAGGCCAGGCGGATGGCCACCGCCCCGCCCAGGGAGCGGCCGAACAGCACCATCTTAGTCTTGTCGATGTCCGGCCGGGACATGACGTAGTCCAGCGTGGCCTCCGCGTCCCGGTACAGGCCCTCTTCGCTGGGCTCGCTGTCACTCTTGCCGTAGCCCCGGTAGTCCACCAGCACCACGTTGGCCTTCAGGTTCACCAGCATGAGCAGCGCGTTGGGGACGCGGTGGCCGATGTTGCCGGCGTTGCCGTGAAAGTACAAAATGGTGGGGGCCGCAGACGGATCGTCGCCCGTGTAGCGGAGCAGGATGAGGTTGAGCCGCACGCCGTCTTTGGTGCGCACGTACACGTTCTCGTGGGGGATTCCCGTCGGCATGGGAACGTACAGGCGCGAGGAGGACGGCTGGTCGGGGAAGTAGAGCAGCACGTCCTGGAACTTGTAAAGGATCCCGGCGACGGACGCCAGGATGAGACCAAGCAGGAGGAGGCCGCCGTACAGGTGGAAGGTGAGGATGAGAGCCAGCAGAGAGATGCGACAAGCCCCCCAAGACCAGGAGCCCACAGCCATCATGCATCGCTCCAGTGCCCCCCAGAACCTCCATGATTTCTCCATGACAACCAGGCTGACAAGAGACACGCCAAGTTCACTCGACAGATACTCTAGAGACAAATAAGAACAAACATTACAACAGAACACAACAATACGAATGTGCTGTGTTAAATATGTTTAAGTGGAAATACGGAAGCTATGGAAAATCGGTAGTAAAAATTGGTTTGACCCAATGCCAAAACAATTCCAGACATGGCGTTCACACGGAGCACTGCGTATGGGCAGACTGCCTACCAGCTCGTAAGTTAGCTAACGCTAGATACCGAGCAAGCTAGCTAATAAAACTACCTAACCGCATGCATTCTTACCGTACCGTTACCTTAACTTACCTTATACGTTATGAATATAAAGAGCATTCTCCGTTCCCTGACCATCTGCTCCTAAAGTCAATCGCAGACTAGCCAGTTGACGTAGTTACGTTAGCTAGTTCTGAAGTAATCGTACGATGCACACACGTAGCTACCTAGCTAACTAACAACAGGTAGATGTAACTAGATAGCAAGTTAGCTAACAAACTAGGATATACTAGGATATGTTACCCAATATTCTCACTTATCCTAACTAGCAACATACCTTGCTATCTAGCAAGAGGTTGGTGTCTGACAGCAGTACAATGATCGGTCGTCTGGGATTAAAGCGACACCTCATACATACACACCTAGCTATTTTATGTAGCTAACTAGTTAGCTGAACTATTCTGATTCTATAACACTAGTTAGCTTTGCCAAGAAAGGTGCTGGTAGAATCGTTAATTAAGTAGTCAGTTAGCTTAGCTAGTAAGCTACAAACCGGCAAAAGCAGTTGTCAAGCTAGCGAGCTACTGCGGTAACTACAGTGTTGAGAACCGACAGTGAGTGTTGCTGTTGTACTGACGGAAAACCCGCCGTGCTGATACAGAGCGGATTAGCTAGCATAGCATAGCAAGCCTGTCGTTAAAAACAAGGCGCTCCAGGAACCGGCAGACACGGCTAGCACAACACGACCGCATTCACTTACGTTTATCGCATTCTTCAGCGACACATCTTCTGGCAATGGAAAAAGAGGACTTCACTCGTGAGCCGTTTCAAAATAGTCGCATTTACCCATTCCGCCCGGACTCCGCTACTGGCGGCTAGTGAACTAGCCGAGCTGCTCTTCGCCGGTGTTACTATTTAGTAATTCCGACGGAAATCGCAGTACAGAGCCGAAACCATCCGACATGAAGAGCTCAACCATTGCATACAAATTAGAGCTGCTAGAACATAATTTCAAATAATATGTTAAATTGCATAGTTGCTTAATTTATACATATATATGTCCTTCATAGTCAATGGTTTGAGACGGCCATTCTAGTTTTATTAATGAAGCCCCAGAATAGGCTCTGTACCGGAAACGGTTGGTTGGGGTGGGGCCCAAGTAACGTACGTCTTTTCCGAATCTCTGATCTGTAAGTCATTACTGCCATTTGGTTACCTGACGTTTTGCGATGTAAATCGTCGTTTTTATTGTCGCGCGCACTCGGATTTACAAAGATCTATTGTGCGCTCTCCATCACAATGTAAATGGTGAAGTATTTAGAGACTCGACAGTCGCAGTGTTCCAATGAGATGTAGTTTTAAGGCGTACGAACAGGAATTGCAAATTGCAAAATCTGATAAAAATCTAATTCTGACACGAAAGACCACTCGAATACAAATTAACAGATTACATCTCTGTGTTTATTTTAATCAGAACACATTTTAATCATTTTAGCAGTAGTTTTCATACCTTTGAAAAGATCGTGAATTGTGAGATTGTTTTTTTTTATAAATAATTCATCAAAGTTTGTAAAAAATTAAAGAAGTTACTGAACTAAATCATCTATAATATTACAATATACCGGTAGTATAATAATCTTTTTTAAATAATCATAGTCATAATATTATCTCTATATCCCTTTTAACCTCTAAATGCCATTTCCACCTCTATATAATTGTCTCTCTGTTTTTCTTTTTTTAAAATCACAGCCTTCAGGTGCTGAGAGTGTGATTCAGAGGATAGTCCTTATGGTTTAACCCCACTAGTCAAGACAGATCTCATCCAAAACCAGCCAATGATTTCAGACACTTACAAAAGAGCAATAAAAAAGGACACCAACTGGGAACGCAAGAAAACCTCGAAATCAAACTGAGACGCACAGAGTTCAGCATTCTCATAACATATTTACAACAGAAGAACGACTGAGGTTCAGGGCTGCATAGGTCCACAAAAGAGACAGAAAGAGAGAGAGAGAGAGAGCATCAGAGAGAGAGAGAGTATTTCTGCTTGCTAAGTGAAGATGCATGGGAGACTACTTACACAGTTGTATGAATAGCCGGAAATGAACGTATATTGTATGTAGGCAAGCATAAAATACATCTTACTAGTAAGTTTGGTGGCATCAAGCAATATTATCAGGCATCTGTTACATTCGTTCTGGTGGGTAACCAAAGGTCAGAGACTAGGCCCACACAAACACACAGAAACAAGTACAGAAGTGACCAAGAGAATCAGAGCTAGTTTACCTGATGATATCATTCACAGAACTGATAGTGCTGACATAGCATGTTATCAATGGGTGGATGTTAGCTGTAAATGTTGTCTCATTCAACATCAGTAGTCAATGAGCTGCACTGTAAGGTATAGTCTATACAATAACAATGCAAACAGTGTGTGTTTGAAATATCATGACATTGAAAGCATCATTTCCACAGAGAGTGTATAAAGTATTCCAGAGGCAGGAGCAACAGTTACAGTGTGATTTCCTTAGTATGGATTAATGTGCTTGTGGTGTTGAGTATCGAGGAACCCTTGAACCAACCTGACACTGGAGAATTCTGGGCTTCAGCAAACGAACACTTCATACACACTGTTGTCCAAACGAACACTTCACACACACAATTGTCCAAATTAACACTTCACGCACACTGCTGTCCAAACGAACACTTCACACACACCATCGTCCAAACGAACACTTCACACACACACTGTTGTTCGGCAGGAATTTCTCCTCCATCTCTTCTCTCCTCCCCCTATGGCTTCCTCTCCTGTCACATCTTTTGCCACTGACTTCTCGATTCATCCCTCCTTCACTCTCTTTCCTTCTTCTATGTTCTGCCAGGCGCAGATGGGGACGGCGGAGCTGTTTATTTGTTTATTTGTGGATTAGAGTGTGTCTGATGTGTGTTGGCTGTCTGCTCAGATGAATGGAGTGAATAATTCTGTCTCTTTGCCACTGCAGAACAGGTGGTCTCAGAAGAAAGTCCAGCGTTATGAGAAGGTTAATAAGATCTCTGGAGGGTTGATCTCTGTAGTCTTCTTAATAATTATTTATTATCAGAACCTCATAAGTCCTCCTGGCCTAATACGTCCCCAGCAGATTTCCCTTCACTTCTCACGAGTGTTAATCCTGGCTGTCTGCTCCTTTTGACTATTACATCACCTTGTGAGACTTAAACTCTAGATCATCAGTCCTGGCTTATTCTGGGGAAGTAACACACAACTAATGGATTAATGACACAGAAAGGTTTTAATGGGAGATGAAGCCTGCTTTGCTTGTAAATAGGCTGCAGTACAACTTAAAACGCAGCATTCCAGAGTAAGAGGGTTGAAGAATGATAGAGAAAACATTTTCAATGCTTAAGTATGTTTAATACAATTTTACCCAAATTAAATTTCTATTGAATTTGAATTGAACAGAAATTGTAGCTATACATTCTCATTTCCTATTAAAATGTCTTTCTTTGAACTTATACCTCATAGATTTTTTTCTAGTTAATATTTTTTTTTCAAAGATTTGATCTTGGATCTGTTATACTTATTTTGGTAAAAACGTTAGAAAGGTACTGTCATTGGAAATTTGTCAATTTGTGGGTGTAGCTGACATACAGAACAGTAGTGATGTAACTCTGGGTATACAGCCATTTAACTCTGTACACAGCTTCTGCATCTTGTGCAAATGGCCTCTGCAGAACAGCAATATTATAGATCCATGTTTTTCCCAAGAGCACAGAGAGTAATCAAAAACTGTGATTAAATAGCCTTTAGCTAACAGTCCTAGCTATAACTCACTCACCTTCCCTCAGTGAAAAGATCTATAAAAGCCCCAGTTCATGTTAGTCAGTCATATACTTTGACTTGAATGCTTTATGAGGTCTTATTGCACAATGAAAAGTGTTCACCCTGTCCCTACCGCTGCTCCAAGAACTGCACTGTTTGAAGCTGAAGTCAGACAATGTGACTGAGATTAGTCTTTATCATGGAATACATATGCAAGCATTCACACTTATGGTAGCCATTGTCTGTGTGTGTGTGTGTGTGTCTGGATCATTATGAATGTCAGTGGAGCTCATCTGTTTAAGAGCATACCTGTGGGGAGAAAAAAATAAACAAACAACTAATAAATAAAACAAAAAAAAAATCAGCCCTTAGCATCTCCTCTGCTTAATCTGACAGTGGACGGCTCCTGTGTCTTTGGGTCACTGGTGAAGGCCCTGTTCGTATGGAGCTCCTAACCTTCTGTGGTTGATCGTCACTTCGTTGCAGCAACAAATGAGGTTTTTTTTTTTTCGTTTTTTGTTTTTTTGTCTTAGTCCACACTTGAACCTGGGTGAAAAAAAAAAATTCATAACTAATCTGTCCAAGCAATATTAATCTCAGCAAGCAAGCATTGCAGAAGTGGGTGAACGTGTGAACGATGGGAAAGCCCTTTACTGTGGTCGAGGAGATATTCAGGAAAACAGCGCGAAGCAGTGCAGCTTGTGTCTTTTGGATGCATCTCCTTCCGTCTTATTTTTTTTTCTGGCTAAGTCCGTCATCCAAATGAAGCCAGAGTTCTTTTGGCTGAGAGCTCTGCTTCAGTCGCACTATCAGTGTGGTGCCTTCAGATCGTTTGGATTGATTCATAGAATTTAGGCTCTGTACTCTAAGCACTGAACATACCATGCAGTTATAGAATATAGAGTAGAGAATATATCTATATAAATATACTACTAAGGGCGTTAAAACAGACTTAGGGAGTTACTGTTGCTTTTGTGCAGGTTGAGCAGACATACAGAAGAAGAACCACTAGCGCCAGTGCTGACCGACACGCTGTAGATCTCACTCTGACAAACGCGTTTTCACCCACAAGCTCCTCCTCCTTGCAGCCAATGAGCCTTCAGCGCGCGGCGCGCGGCCCCGCGACCCGGCGACCTCCGGCCCAGCCGCACCAGAGCCAGCACTACGCCAACAGAACCGCACAGTGAGCTTTAAGGGGGGAGAACCGATGGGAGAATCAAGAACACCTGGGGCTCCGGCTGAGGATCTGGACTTTGCGTTAGGTAGATTTAAAAAGATTCCAACCTGTTAAAACCCTTTTAGAAGCTCCATAATAATCCTAGTATGGACCGAGCAGCATTCAGTAGATAGTACTATGATCATGAATACAAAGGCAAACGTACGGGTGGACACAGATATGCACGCGCGCACAACACACGCACACTCTCAGATCTCCTTCTCGCTGCCTTGCGTATATACCCCACTCGGCTATCCCCCGACCTTCCTGCACAAAGACCAGTAATGGAAAGAAAAACGAGACCGCGGAGAGATCCTGTAAGTTATCTAGTGCAACAGAAACCCAAAAACCATAGACACAGTGTAAAAAAATGTGGTGTTAGGGAACCCCGCCACAGACCAGCCTCTTTCAACAAAGGCTCTGGCGTAGTGCCCCCGTGACACTGGATCTGTCCCGTGTTCTTGAATGTCTGCGGAGCGCCTGTCGGCCTGTGTTTTGTACGCCTGCGTGGCTGCGCGTCCACGCTGTCTCGTCCCGCACTACGACTCCCAGCAGGCACCGCGGTCAACCCCGAAGTCCATGCGGGGGGGGGGGGGGAGCCGCTGGCCGAAAGCGCGCCGGGCCGCGTCGTCACTCCTCGTTGGCCGAGTTCTCGTCCAGGGCGGAGAGGGCGGTGAGGTTGTGGCACGCCGTGATGGTGGCGACCGTGTGCAGCAGCACCAAGACGAGCAGGCCGAGTTTGAGTCTGCTGTTGCACAGTCTGGAAGCTGCCGCCGAGCTCAGCGAGGTGCCGTGCTGACACGGCGGGTGAGTTCTTTTGAGCGCGCCTTTGGAGCTGTTGTCCGCCTTGGCGTCCCATCGGACGTCGCAACACTCTGCTTCCGCGCCTGACGGGACGTCCTCCAGGAGCCCTGAGCGACAGAATGACTCACGTCATCATACAGGACAACACTTATGGCTCCACCCGTAACTACGCTATCATGTTATGGAAACTCTGTCAGATTTGACACCGTAATTTGACACTTTGGTGTCTCGGTGTCACCCAGCAGGCCTCAAGGCCCAATGAGCAGATGATGCCCAGTGCACAACGTCACTGAAGTCACTGGGAAAAGCAACTGCCGGCTCAACAGATTCTGGAACATTCCAGCCTGCTGCTCTTCAGCAAGAGAAAACACTGTATTGTCTGTCTGTGCTTGTCTGTAATTGACCTGTTCAAAATGTTTCCTTGAGTCTATATCGTCTGAGTAAAATTCAGTTGTGTCATTAGATCGAAACGGAAGGGGTAAAGAACGCTAACTGTGCTAATCGCTTATAACCTGCAGTTCTCTCCGTAACCAGCAGGTGGTGCCAGAGACAAGCACAGATGAGTGATCAAGGGACACAAAAGGTTTCACTGCAACTGCAATGCAACAAAGCACAAAGCACAGGGGAACAGATACGGGTCCCGTTGCCTACCTGTGCATATAAAACTAGGGCTTCCGCCGTAAATGAGCTCATCGTTGTCAGGCAGTATGAAGGGGCACCTCTGCTGGACCTCCAGGCAGTACTGCTTGCATGGGATCCTGTTGCTGCAATGCATCTGCGTGGTCTGGAAGTACTGGGAACACAGCCAGTGTTTGTAGACAGTCTGCAAGAGAGAGAGAGAGAGAGAGAGAGAGAGAGAGAGAGGGGGGGGGTGTTAGCGAGAACCCATTGCAATTGGTTACATCATTGGTACCGTGGTAACGGTCATAACCTAATCCCTCCCACCATTGTATCTTGGCAACCCTGCAACATCCTCCCTCTGGTGTACATACATTTGTTTTCTGCTTCTTTAGCATACAGTATTACATTATTCACTGCATACAGTCCTCTCTTATACAGACCATATAAACCTTCCCTTATAGGTAACATACAGTATCCCTTTACCCCTAACATATAATAATCCCTTACACCCATACATAAGTCCCAAATGTCATATATAACATTCCCATGGTCCCATATATAACAAAAAGCATTCCTTAATTTCTAACATACAGTCATCCCTTATCCCAAAATATATAAAGTATCCACTTATCAATATCATGCATACTGTACATTGTTGCCTTATTCCCAATATACACTACTGCTTAATCCATAGAATGTATGCAGTGTTCCTGCATACAGTCTTTTCTTATACGTAACATACAGACCCTGAGCAGTTTTCTGCATGTTGCCCACATATCAGGGCTTCACTGTGCCAGTTAATCAGACCAAAGTCAGTACATCCCACCGTGTTTTCGTTAAGTCCGAACCCTGCTCACATCCTGATTACTCGGCTCGCCGCTTTGAGTTTGGAAGAGAGATCCCAGCATAGCAATACAATTAACACATTGTCAGCAGTGTCTGTCAAAGGCAGTGTAGAGTTGTCAAAAAGAACCCCCCACACACACACACACACACAATGTTACTGCTTGGGAACAGAGCTGAAGACACGCCTCTTTACACAGGCGGAGGTGAAGTTTAAAGCCAAGGGGCGGAGTTTAAAGCAGAGGGGTGGAGTGTCGGCTCCGGTATGGGCCACCTCAGCCGCACGGTGTCTTCTGCAGCCACACGTGGACGCAGCAGTGGAGCGGAGGCCCTTGTACAGCTCGCAGAGGTCCAGTTCCGCTCCGACAGACACGTGACAGTTCTGGGTGTAACGAATGAGACAAAAGAGACCCGAACGTGACGCGCAGAGAGCCGGCTTTGGCGCTTCCCCTGCAGTGCAAGCTGCGGTTCTGGGCCGCATCAAAGGGTCCAAACCAGGGAGCGCCAAGGCAGAGAGCGTCGTGCGCCTGTCAGCATCGGGCTGCTTCTTCCTCCAGCTAATCCAGAACATTACATCACCGCCCTCACGCCCATCACAGCCACGGCTGGAGCAGAGGACCTACTCTACTGGCCCCTTCTCATCTCCATTCAGCACATCAGGAGTGTGTGGGGGGGTGACAGAGAGAGAAAGAGCGATGGAGTGAGAGAGAGAGAGAGAGAGAGAGGGTGTGAGAGGGAAAGAGGGAGGGAGAGAGACAACGACGGAGAGAGAGATGGAGGGGAGGGAGGGATGGAGTGAGAGAGAGAGGGAGAAAGAGAGAGATGGAGTAAGAGAGAGAGGGAGAGAGATGGAGTGAGAGAGGGAGAAGTGGGGGGGGGGGGGGGGCTTAGTTTATATAAACAAGCATCCTCAGTGGTCCACACTTTTGTCAGTTATCAGGAATGGTCATATGATTAGCTTGCTGCTACAATATGTTCCTGTCAGCCCAGGCACAGAGGCAGATCCCAAACAGCGACTGGTGTAATTATGAGCACAATCAATCCCTGACTCTGCCTTAAGGGCGGCGCCGTGCCTGCCTGCACGCTCCACGCTCGTACATCATGTCACGGCTCTCCGCAGCCATGAAACATTTATGTGGCGTCACTCGCGAGGGCTCCGCGAAAAGTCTCGGGGCTCCGCTTCCGTGCCTGCCTCCAGTCTCCTGTAAGCGCTTATTAGATTGTCAGAGAGCGAACCTCTCGGCAGGCGTTTGCTAATGTCTGTTCACATAATGAATCCCTCCCGAGATGCGGGGAAAGCAGACATTAGTGGAGGACGACAGTCACAGGGAGGGGTGGAAACCCTTCACTCCAGGTCATTCAGGAGTGCCCTGATTAGCATTCAAGGCAAATAGGTCTGTGAAAATGAACTCAGCTGCCGGGTTGTCACAGTTATCTGAGGACAAGGTAGCGTGTTCGCATCAGCAGGGTGTCTGTGTGGCGCAATGTCCTTACACGATCAACACAGCTTATGCTTAAACAATCAGTAGCGTCAAAAGGAAAGCGAAATAGAAGCAGGCAGACGAGAAAACACAACCGAGAACCGACAACACACCATTGCATCCGCCTCCGTCTTCCAGGTGGGGGGGTGGGGGGAGTACAGTCTGAACGACTGCATTACGCTGGGGCACTGTTGGTGGACACAGCTCGAGATGAGGAGAAAGGAGCAATATGTAGGAGAAGCACACACACACACACACACACACTGCACACGAAACGAGCCCTAGAGAGTGTGAGGGCGTCTGTGAAGGCATGCGGTTGGCATTTGGATCTGGCACATGATGACATTAATCCTCAGCTCATTTGGCATCGCATGGTGTGGGCATCGAGCGAGAGAAGGAGAGAGAGAGGGAAGGAGAGAGAGGGAGAGAGAGGGAAGGAGAGAGAGGGAAAGAGAGAGAGGGAGAGAGAGAGTGGGAGAGAGAGGGAAAGAGAGAGAGGCAGAGAGAGAGTGGGAGAGAGAGGGAAGGAGAGAGAGAGGGAGAGAGGGAAGGAGAGAGAGGGAGAGAGAGGGAAAGAGAGAGAGGGAGAGAGAGAGTGGGAGAGAGAGGGAGAGAGAGAGAGAGGGAAGGAGAGAGAGGGAGAGAGAGTGGGAGAGGGAGAGAGGGAGAGAGAGGGAAGGAGAGAGAGGGAGACAGAGGGAAGGAGAGAGAAGGAGAGAGGGAAGGAAAGAGAAAGAGATAGAGAGTGGGAGATAGAGAGAGACAGACAGATGGAGAGAGAGCAGGAGAAGGAGAGTTGGGGAGGGAGAGAAAGAGACAGACAGTGAGTGGCTAATTCCCAAAGATCTGTTGGCATCGGCTAGGAACTGATCCACACATGTGGACCAGTCAAAGTGTGAATGTCAAACACACACACACACACACACACAAACACACACACACACACACACACACGGTCAGTCAGAGTGTGAACGTCAATCTTTTGCTGGGATGCTTAATCTGTGCCATCAACACTGATCCTTTGCATCAGCAGGATGTCAGGCCGGCTTCCTGTTCCTGAGTCTACTCAGCACAGCCATCCATCCAGCCATGACCAGAGAAAACCACGCTGATGACTTTGCATGCAATCAACACAGAGAGAGACTGACCTACACACACACACACACACACACACACACACACCTTTATGCAAACACACATCCGACCATACAATATTTATCTTCACGTTGAAATACACCAGTAATTATCCCATAAATAAACATAGCACATAATTACATGTTAAAAAAGTAGCTCATGTCAGAGAAGAAAAAGCATGTACTCGAGACTGCACCCCCATTCCATCATCTGTGTGTGTGTGTGTGTGTGTGTGTGTGTGGTATTTACTGCAGTCTGACCACATCATGGCATCCTTGAGCCCTCTGCTCCATTAGACAGAAGATGAGGGATGGTCCTCTCTGAAGTGCGTGATGTGTCGAAATCATGGCGTCTAAGCACACACACACACACACAAGCGCTCGCAGCGTCTAAGCGCGCACACACACACACACACACACACACACACACACACACGCGCAGCGTGAAGGATGAGGTGGGGCTGCCCTTGTGCACCCAAGTCCCGCTTGAGCTCCCCAGGAGGCAAAGCTTGGAGCTCAGCCCACCCACCTCTACCTCCATCAACTTCTCAACGCTCACAGGTGTGTGTGTGTGTGTGTGTGTGTGTGATTTGAAGGACGAGCCACTTGGGAGAAGTCGCACAGTCCAAAGCCCTCTTAATTTTTACACTGTATTCTTGTCATGAAAGTTAACGCGCTCCTCATGTCCACGGTATCCTACTTTTTTGTTCCTTTAAAACGGGGAAACAACTAAATTGGTAAAAGAGTGTTTTTTTTTTTCCCATCAGGTTGAATGATTTAATCAGTTCTTCCAGTCCTCAGAGCTTAAGGACATTCAGCACTGTCTCCTCTGATGGAGCCTCTGCCCAGGCCGGCCAGCAGGTGGAGCTAGTGCAAAGTCGCGCTGGTGGAGACGCACACCACCGAGCAGTAACTCAGTCACGCTGTCATTGCCCTCTCGACTGAAGGACTCAGATACTGTCCTACACCCCCCCTTCCTGCACGCCTTGTCATGGCTTGGATAATCAATCGATCGGGCTGCTCTACACATAGATCTTAGTCGGGCTGCAGTCCCGCGGGTTCACCGTGAGCCTCGTGTGGTGCTTCTTGCATTGGGCCGGTGTCAAGATCTCACCTCACTGGCCTGTAAATCTGGGTTTGAGGCAGCATGGGAAAGAGGAGCTAGCGTGCGCAAACAGGGCTTCCTAAAGCACCCCTAGCCCCATTGGCCCAGAGGCTGTAGGCGGGCTCAGGCTGGTGCGATGGTGCAATCTCATTAGTGGGTGGGGGAGAGGGCCGTGGGAGGGGCCTCGCGGGGCCAGACATGCCCGAGCTGCCCGTCCCAGATTCCCCAGTGGGGCCAGTCCAGACTCGCCAGCACAGACGCTTCTAACGGCTGCACCCAGTACATGACAAATGACCATGTCACTTCAGACACACCACGGTAATGACATAGCGTGGTGGGGGATACGGGTGAAGGGGTAGGGGGCGTGAGAAGATGCATCAGGCTTGATCCAGTCTATTGACAATCATTTTCATTTCTTTTATCTCCTTATCTTTCTTTCTTTCTTTCTTCCCCCCTCTCCCTTTCTGTCTCTCTCACCCTCTCTCTCTATCTCTCCCTCTCTTTCTCTCTCTCTCTCCCTCCCTCCCTCTTCTTGTTCTCTATCTGCACCAATCACTCTTCCTTTCATCCTGGGCTTTTATCTGAGTGTCTGTGTTTAACTTGCCGTCGTCAGGCAGTCGCTAAGCTCTCCTGGAGGATTGTATTATTCCATTATGAGGGGGCTAATAACATTGTAATTGAGGAAATGCCTTTCTGTAGCCACAGTATTGGCCCTTAAAAGCTTCTGCTGGTTTTGCAGTGTCTGGCTTTTGATCTTGTCTGTTGCTCTCTACCATTCGCTGTGAAAGGCAGTTCAAACCTCTAGTTGAACTTCCCTTACACCCATCTCATCTCTTACTGATATACTTCTACCTCTTCTGACGGTGAGGAGGACCCGTTAGAGGCCACCACACAGCTGTGATCAGGGACTGCGGCCCGGCCGTGGGAGAGGGGCAAAGCGCTGGCCTGAGAGGTTTTCCGTGTCATATCAATCAGTGCAGGCTAATATCGGCCCTGTCACAGAGAGGAGGGGAGGGATGAAGTCACTTCTGCTGAGAGTCTCCTGGGAAACACAGAGGGGAGGGGTCACAGCTAGAGGCTAAACAGACGCAGACGGCAGGGCCCTGTGGGAAACAGGAGTGCCTTAATACACTGCAGGGGTCAGGGGTCAGGTGTCATGGCGCACATTTCAGCCCTGCAGACGGCCACACGCACAGTCATTTAAGTCAATAAGAGACAGGGAGTCAAAGGAACTGGGAAGGAACAAAGGAACGCTGTCCTCCCCATTCCACTGATTACATTCCGTTATTTTTCCCCATTCCACTGATAACATTCCGTTAATTTTCCCCATTCCACTGATAACATTCTGTTATTTTTCCCCATTCCACTGATTACATTCCGTTATTTTTCCCCATTCCACTGATTACATTCCGTTATTTTTCCCCATTCCACTGAACACATTCCGTTATTTTTTCCCATTCCACTCATTACATCCCGTTATTTTTCCCCATTCCACTCATTACATTACGTTATTTTTCCCCATTCCACTTATTACATTTCGTTATTTTCCCCCATTCCACTGATTACCCCTCATTCCACCCTTGCATGCTCATGATTCCAGGGCTGCTATCACGCTAAACTTTGGTGGCATAAACACTTCTTTCTGAAGGAGGAGGACGGGGCTGTGGTTGAGGTGTGAGCGCTATCTCGGCTGTCGGTGTGACCAAGGCTGTTTGGAAGACCTCAGGCAGGGGCCCAGCGCTAAAGTCCCGCAGAGCGCCACCCCACCCCGCCCCCATCACAGCCAAACGCGAACAGTGCGCGGCGGGCGAGATGGCGAAATGAATCGAAACATTAGCATGACTCTACAGCACAGCATTACGCGCGAAAGGCAAAGCAATGAATTAGCAACGGCGTGTTTCAGCAAGGGCTCGTGGTGGAAGCTTTTCGAAAGCCGGCCGTGGTGTCTGCGGTTCGTGAAAGAACTCACGAGGAGCCGATGCCCCCACAGTGCTCCCCCAGCATCTCCACTGATGGACATGAGCTGCCTGGACAGCAAACAGAGGCCCACGCTAGGTACAGGCATCGCCGCGCCAAAGAGCGCAGGCTAATTAGCGCCCTTTTTCCAGCGGCCACCCCCTGGTGCATTTCCGCCACGATAAACAGCGAATATCTGCAGTACTGCAGTCCCTTAGTAACATACACACTGCTGGAGGCGGTGGGAATGTTAAGCAGGCCTGCTCTAGTCACTGGCCGCCTCACACATTCATGCTTTCAAAAGCGACGCTGGCGTTTGTGTTTAATCACCCAGAGATCGCCGCAATAACGATTCTAATTTCAAACGAACGCTGAGTTTTCTCCTTCTCCGAACGCACTGGAAAAGTTCTCTGTCTCCGAGGCACGAGGTTCGAACGATATCAGCTTAAATGGGCTCACTAGGTTTCCTGGAACAGGGACGTGCCCCATGCATGCTATCATTGAGACATTAGCTGATGTGATGTGAGAAATGAGATGATGCCCTGTCCGGGCACTAATGGACTAAGAGCCAGACCCGTGGAAAAGGAGTAAAATGGGTTTGCAACTAAGTAGGCCAATGACCTCTTTAAATGGCCAATGACCTCTTTAAAATGGTCAATGACCTCTTTAAATGGGTTCTTGATGGGGTGGTGAAATGCTGAACAAGAGCACTTCAATAAAAACCTTTTGCCTCCTGAATGTCTCCTTGAGATATCTGAACAGTCAAAACAATCCCAGAAACACAAGGAAGATTATAAGAGCATTAAATGGCGATAATAGCATTCCAGACTGAATGATCCTGTTATGAGCTGATGGTTTAGTCAAGGCAATGAACTGATACAGCACTGAAGTATGTTTGGCCTAATGCTGTTTACAGTGGTTCCTAGATTCTGGAGACACCTGTGTGCCAAGCAACAGCTATTTTAAACTAAAGAGCAGGTGTACACACAGGTGTTGGCCAGGGTAACCCTCGGATCTCATCTGAGTTAGATAACACTGCTCTACACAAAACAGGAGAAGGCGATGAAAAGAGAGAGAGAGGGAGAGGAAGAGAGAGAAGA
Organism: Brachyhypopomus occidentalis; assembly: GCA_020368025.1. Classification (NCBI taxonomy): domain Eukaryota; kingdom Metazoa; phylum Chordata; class Actinopteri; order Gymnotiformes; family Hypopomidae; genus Brachyhypopomus; species Brachyhypopomus occidentalis. The sequence goes on from JAGXOD010000005.1 coordinate 7,160,569, forward strand.
CCGGGGGAGAGAGCGAGAGAGACGAAGTATGTAGGGCGCCACTAGGGGGCGTGGTCCCCGCAGTGGAGAGTGGGTAGGTGAGAGTTTCTCCCCAGGCTTCTACTTTATTAAAGCCTTTTAATGTGCCGCACTCCCAGCACACAAATAACATTTACCAACAAGTCAACTTTATTATGCACCACACAGCGCATTAAATATTAAAACAGCAGCTCAGTTCAAATGAAACACAGCAGTAGCTGAGGCCACAATCCTCCACTGCAGGGGAAGAGCTTCTTCACGGGGCAGAAGGAGTCTCTTCAGAAAAGGGCTTCGGTTTAGCACACCTTAACGTCACATCCTGGTGCCTGGTGATATGGTGCGGAAAAGGCTCGGTTCTGTTCTTAATCCTGAAACTACCAAGAACATTTCTTTGTTTCATGTTGCAGTGTCTCCACGCTGGTGATGTGTGACAACACATGGAAGCTCCCTGCAGTCTCTTTTAAACGTCCAAGGAAACATATTGTGATTTGGTTACCTATCGATTTTGCTTTCTCTACTGTTCTGCTCCGGTTATTCAAGCGTCTGTTCAGGGAGGGGCTTATGTGACAGCCTCTCTTTCAGTGAGCATCTCTTAGCTAGTGCTGCACTCTTACGCATTAGCATAACTCCACCCCCTCATAACTGCTTTGCACTTGGATTGGATGAGCAGGAACCTGCCTGAGTGCAATCCACAAATGCCCAAATGGGGCGGCAGGTCGGCGTGCTGCAGGTCCGAGGTCAGGCACAAGGTGGCGACGCTGAGAGGTGCAGGAGCATGCTACAGAAGTGCTGTCTGCTGTTCCTGCTGCTACCCTGAAACCCACTCAATAGAGCTATAATGCGTCAAGACTGTAGTCAGTCCTTTTGGCTTTCCTTACAATACGAATCAATATCTGGACTGGCTTTAGAATGGCAAGATTAAAGAAAAACACTGAGAGATTAGGCCCTAGGCAGAAGACTGGACTGCCTGTGCAGAAATAAGAGAGAGAGAGTGTGTGAGAGGGAAATAAAGGTGGTTAAAGAGAGAGTGAGAGAGGGAAAGATAAAGAAAGGTGGAGAGAGAGGGGGGGACGAAAATGAAAGGTGGATATACAGAGAGAGAGAGAGAGAGAGAGAGAGAGAGAGAGAGAGAGAGAGAGAGAGAGAGAGAGAGAGAGAGAATGTTCTTTTTTTTTTAACCCAGGTGCACCACGTTACCCCTCATATATAATTGTCCAGAAATGTAGTTGCTTTGACACTTTTCTATCAGGACCATGCTATTATTTTGGATATTTGGGTATATATTCCCAGAGCTGTTTGGTCTTAATTTGCTGTATATTTTATCTTAAACAAAATGTCCAGTGTGACTGCAGCTATTATTAACAACTTCACATCTAAAGTTTAAAATCAGCAACAACCATGACAACAACCACCATGACAACAACAACCACAACAACAACCATAACAACAACCATAACATCAATATGCAAATACTAAACAGGGATAAGACGTCAGTAGGCTACATCACAGAGTAAAAATAGAAAAGAATGAAAGGAAAACAGAACAGTACAACTTCTGAGACTGTGCTACAGTGGCACCCTTGTGGGTTACACTCAGTGTAACTGCCTTTAACTGTTGCTCATGTATTGGCACAATTAGTCTACATGTACAGACGTTCATTTAAGCAAAATGTCATTAGCTAAAAACGCATGTCGAGATGTATCGCAGGGGTTTGTGGGGATTAACTCACAAAAAACTATATTACCAACTTGACATTTAATTTTAAAATATTAAGAATATTTTATTAAATTAGTTAATGTTAAAAAGTATAGCACTGTGTTTGTAAAATATCTTAGTTTGGCGTGGTAAGCTTTACTATGCTACTTACTTTATGAATCAAACAATGTTTGTTAACATGTGTCTGTGTGTTAACATTAGCTGAATTTGTCAGAATGGTTGGAATATACAGAGGAATGGGTTGAGGACTCATGTTAGAATGCTGACTGGTTGTGTGAGGTCTGATTGGTTGAGTGAAAAAAAGCAGGAAAATGGTTCCTTTTAAACTTGTCGATTAATTTATGAAAACTTGTCGATTCATTTATGAATTAAAGAATGTTTCCATCTTGAATGTTTCCATCTTGATCATCAGAATGCGACGCCCACAAGGCCCAGGTTCCACGAAAGAACAATGAACGCCTGCGCGGGATTGGTCAGTTCAGAAAGTCATGTTTTTAAAATTTTTTAATAATTTATCAGAGGTGCTAACTGTGGGTATGTTAGTAACATAGGGTTGGGGAGAGGGTACGGAAAAAGAGTTCCCCCCCTCTGTGTGTGTGTGTGTGTGGGCGACATTCTGTGAGTGTCAGAGAGGTTAAGATATAAAAGGGGAGGTTGGAATTAGGCGATGTAGGAACAGGACGGCAGGTGTATGTACCTGATTATCTCATGACAGGTGTATGTGCATTTGTTTATTTGTTTATTATTTTAAATCATTTTTGGCAATGGTCCTAACTGTGGGAACGTTACTAACAGCGGGGTGTGGGTGTGTGTGTGTGAGAGAGTGTGGTCTGTGTGTGTGTGTGTCTGTGTGTGTGTTTCTGTGTGTATGCGTGCAGCATTTGAGTCAGACTGAGATGAAGAAAAAAAAAAAAAAAAAAAAAAAAAAGGTATTGGTAGTAGCCGGAACAGGATGACAGGTGTATATGCATTTGTTTATTGTAAATCTTGGCTGCGGTCCTAACTATGGGAATGTTGGAATGCTACTAACAGAGGGGTGTGTGTGTGTGTGTGTGTGTGTGTGTGTGCAGCATTCGAGTCAGAGAGAGGTGAAGATCAATACGGGGAGGAGGGATGGAGGTGGCCGATGTAGGAACAGGATGACCTGAATGTACCTGATGACAGGTGTATGTACCTGGTTTATGTGCATTTGTTCATTTTAAGTCTTTTTTGTAAGTGGTCCTAACTGTGGGCATATGACTAACATAGGGGTTGGAGAGGGGTATGACAGAGAGATCCACACATATCATTCTGTGAGAGAGAGAGAGAGAGAGAGAGAGAAAACAGAGAGAGAGATTAAAAAGGCAATAAAGCCTTTAAAAGCCTAATACACATAATGTCTTCATTGGCAACATGACTGACAGGATCACAGGTGATTGACAGGGACATGTAATGTTGTGTTGGTGGGCGGGGGTGACAGGTCGTAAATCATTTTGACATTTCTGGACAATTCTATTCTATATCCTTGTATCCCTGCGTTATGTAGCCTTCGTGTTTCTGGAGCCACTGTTTGATTTTCGGTGCAGTTTCTTCCCACAGTGATCTCACAGAGAGCAGCAGCTCCCACCAGTGACAGCAGGAAGCACCGGCTCTGATGTCTCTGCTGCCATGCTGCCTTCACACCAAACTCCCTCTGTTTCACCGCCTCTCTCCCCTCCGCCTCTCTCCCCTCCGCCTCACTACCCTCCGCCTCTCTCCCCTCCGCCTCACTACCCTCCACCTCTCTCCCCTCCGCCTCAGTACCCTCTGCCTCACTACCCTCCACCTCACTACCCTCCACCTCTCTCCCCTCCGCCTCTCTCCCCTCCGCCTCACTACCCTCCGCCTCACTACCCTCCGCACACAACGCCGGACTCGGCTCCCTCAAAACGCTGGCATTAAATATTAATCTCGACACACACTACATCAGGCTTGTACAAAGAATAAGCATGTACCCTCACCCACGCGCACAGCCACACACACATATACACACAGCCACACACACAAAACATTAATTATGAAACGGTGAGACTGAAGTTATCTATCGAGAGCTGAAATACTTGGAGCAGAAATTCAGAGCAGAAATATTTTCATTGTGAATTTCAGGACTGGCACCAGAGGGTCTGGGAATTCCCCCTTATGTCATAACAAAGACTTCTGCATGGAAGTGGACGTGTACATGCAGCATAAGACTGGCCTTTATCTAAGACTGTAGTCTCATAGCTGTTCTCTAGTGAACTCAGCGTGCCCATCATTGTTCTGGACTCTAATGAGCATATTTGAATTTGGTTCCAATTAATTAATTGGATACATATTTGCATGTGGAACGCTTGTTGAGGGACTTCTTGTGTTCTTTGGAGCAGTGGTTAAAAAAAGACTTGGAATACATTAAAACACTTTTTGCAAGCTGTGTTCCTCTTTATCCACCATCATTTAATCACAGTTGGGGTTTGCAGCCCATTTTATGCTTGTAATGAATTTGACAAAGAACAACGGCCAGCGTCCTTCATACAGCCCACGGTACAGTGGTCTTCATACAGCCCACGGTACAGTGGTCTTCATACAGCCCACGGTACAGTGGTCTTCATACAGCCCACGGTACAGTGGTCTTCATACAGCCCGCGGTACAGTGGTCTTCATACAGCCCACGGTACAGTGGTCTTCATACAGCCCACGGTACAGTGGTCTTGACTACTGAAAGAATTATCCTAAGATCATCCCATGATTACTAGGACATTCCCAATGTAACATTCTGGCTGATGACTCCAAAAGGAAAGAGAGGGAGAAAGTGAGATGTGATGATGTCGGACTGTAGAGACACAGAGACTCACTCATCTTAACCACATGGGTCTTCCTCGCTCTCCTCTCTCCCTCTCTCTCTGTGTCACTCTTTCTTTCTCTACATCTCTCTCCATCTGTCTCTCTCTCTATCTCCGTCTTTCTCTCTACATCTCTCTCTATCTTTCTCTCTGTCTCTCTCCCTCACACACACACACACACACACACACACACAGATATATACACACACACACACACACGCACGCACGCACGCACACACACACACACACACACACACACAGATACACACACACACACACATGCACACACACACACACACAGATATACAGGGCAAACAAACTGTACTTATGATAAAATAAAACTATACAGTTTACTAGTATCATACAGCTACTACTGTAGTCATACTTTCATTCTTTTGATACTGAGGTAGGGAGACAACTATTATGATTTGAACCGTTCAAGACACACACACACACACACACACACACACACACAAGTAGGTTTTGGTGCCCCTGTGCAGGGTGTTATTTTTACTTACTTCATTTGTCTTGTGAATACGGTGGTTTGGACAGATTGCTGCTGCACTAGGGACAGGCCTGTGTGACCTCCAGCCACGCAGCTGAGCTGCTGCACGAAAGGAAGGACGGACACCGGAACCCTAGCCCCGCCCCCATATCTCTATGGAGACGCCCTCACCTGTCACCAAACACCCTACTCCACATCCAGAGTACAGTGAAATTAAAGTAGCCTGACATCAATATAAAACCAAACAAATTGATAAATGAATAAACGAACAAAAGCACTGAAATAATACGGTGGCGAAAAAGCTCATCGTCTGACATTCTAGCCATGGCAGAGCAAGCTGACGTAACATTACCGAGACTGTCTGGATCCCATTAAGGAAACAGATGTAATCAGACATGTGGATCTTCCCCACTAAAACAACAAGCAAAGTAAAGACACCACCATCAAAGGCCATCAAACGTGTGTGTGTGTATGTATTTGTGTGTGTGTGTGTACGTGCGTGTGTGCACGTGTGTACATGTGTGCATGCGTGTGTGTTCACGTGTGCACGCGTGTGTGTGCACGTGTGTGTGCATGCGTGTGTGTGTGTGCATGCACATGTGTATGTGTGTGTGTGCCTGTGTGTATGTTATATAAGGGGTTATGTGTGTGTATTACGTGAGTGGTAAAAGGTACTGCTCTTCAAAGCCTAGTCACTGATACATGTCGTTTAATTAAAGCTCCATTCAGGAAGAAGACTCTCCTCATTGGTTTGACTGGAACAGGATGTTAAAATATTCTATCATGTTCCAAATTTAGCGGTATGGGCTAATGTGCATTTATTTTGAAAGAAGGCAGACACTTGAGTAAATGAAGACAAAAATATATTCACTAAAACACCTCTGAGAAAGAGAGAAAAAGAAAGAGACAGACAGAAATAGAGGCAGACAAGAAGACGGAGAGACACAAAATGAGCCATTAACAACAGACGTATTTGTCCATAGATAGCTACCAATGCTGCAGCTACATAAAGCTCGCTAAACACAAACAATAAATTAAATGGGCAAGTAACAGCATCATGGTAATGGGCCCTCGCCATGAATTTACAAAATTTATTCAAACACTTTATGCCACGTTAGTATGCCATCAGTGTGCTGTAAACTCTGCTCTCTCATTAACACAGTATATGTTTCAGTCACCAGAGCAGGTGGTGAAGCAGAGTGATGTCCCGTTTACTGACCAGAGGAAAGCCCTCAGCAAACACACACGAGTAGCCGCACGTGCCTTACGGAGGACTTTCCCACGGCTGAGAACACACAGCTGAACTGAGGACCCAAGTGCTGCAGGATAAGCTGGTTGACAGGTGAACACGACCAGAAACAATGGATCATTTTCACAGCACGGGCTTCACAACCCTGAGTGTTGTTGCAGGCTCACTGGAAATCCATGTACTCTCTGACTTGAATCAGTAGAGGAAGAACTCCATAAGCAGGAAACCATATCAATAATGGAGAAAGGCGGCCAAACTCTGGAGCTATTAGCGTCTAGTGTGCTAAGACTAATGCACCTTCTGAACAGACCGCGGAAGTCCCATTGTTTATTGTGACAGGCATCTTCTCACCCCAGGGCCCTTTCTGCTTACTGTGAAAGGCCAGGGCTAGGAAATTACAAACTGTCCTCTGTCACTCTCTGCACAGCGATGAACGAAAAAACGTCATTGGTTATTCCACACAGAATCAGGACATTGAAGTGTACACTTGAGAGTGAGCGTGTATGTGTGTGTGTGTGTGTTTGTTTCTGTCCACACAGGTCTTCTGCATATCTTTCCCTTGAGCACTATATAAATATTTCGAACTGTAAGTGACCAAAAGAAAGATGCTGGCATGCTGCATATCCCAGAACATGAGTGACTGCAACAACGACCCTGTCTTCTCTCTACTGAACGCCACTTCGCTGATCAGACCCTCCATGCTTCTCTTAAGCCCGAGGAACCAGAGAGTCTGTCTCATCTCTGGATCTACTGATCTACTCATCAACACATCGGCTCCCATTGGACCCATCCAGCCATGCAAAGGCAGAAGAGCGATATCCACATATGTTTCTCATTCATTTCATGGAGTTATACCCCTTACACAGGAAGAGTTCTGGTTCACATTGTACAATGTATACGATAAACTCTATTTGCTGATGTGCTTTATGAGAAATATGAGGGTTCATAATATTACTTTAAGCATAAATTTGAAACTTTAGTTAACTTTAGCTAGAATGCTAAATACAAAACATGTGAATGACTGATAGCAAGTAAATGAAGCATTTACTGGCACAAAATCTAAGATAAGTCAAATGTATCAGCAATCACTGTATGTGTGTGTGTGTGTGTGTGTGTGTGTGTGTGTGTGCATATGCTTGTATGGGAATGATTGCATTATTATATAACAGAGCAGACAAAGGTTATTCATGTTGCCACTGTGAATGGTTTCCTCTGTATGTTAATGAGATTGGGGGTGGGTTCTGTCCTCCTATTGGCTGCAGGACGACATCACTTCCCTGTTGTCGAGTTTGAAGGCTCTGCCCTTGCTCCCGGGGTTCAGATCTCTTAAAAGCTCTGAAAACAGCCGTTTTCCCCAACACATCTAATCATACTGAGTCTAAAAACACGACTAGTATTAGCTGTGGCGTGAACAACCGGTTTCCACGCAGCTCAGTGCCATGTGTCCTGTGTAAATGGCTGTTTCCCAATCATCGAGGTTAGCTGTGTATTTGTGCAGTCTAACCCCTGCTTCCCTCCATGATATTAAACTACCACTTTTGGCAGATATTTTTTTAGAGAATGTTTTTTGTACTAGTTTTTTTTTTTAATGCCTCATGAGTCACAAGCTCGGCACTTCATATCTTGGTCTGAATCATCTAAAGCGGTGTCACTCCACCCGATCCTAGGGTCCCAGCAGCCGGGCCAGATTTTGGCTCTTACTCACCTAGGTGTTCATTTTAATAGCTTGTCAGGGTTTGCTGGGAGCTGGGCTAAAACGAAAACATGGGCCGTCTTGAGCTAAAGGACTGGCATGTGGCCCACTTACTCTCCAAACCAGACCAAACCGGTTCTGCCCTGCTGTGGCTGCAGTGTGGTGCTGCTGCCCTTACTGATGACTCCTCCCCCTTCTCCAGAGAGGACAGGCTATAGGACGGCATGGAGTGAATGTCCCGCCCCTTGCAGATTTTGGTCTAAAAAATCTACAGATTCTACAGCCCAGCCTGAGCACAGAGCGTGTTGGCGCAGCCGTATGTATGACACCCTGGTTAGGATCTATAACAGAGTCATGCTTGGGGATTGTGAGCAGGTCCTTTCCAATTTTGAGACCACCCTGATCTCTTTACTGCCATCTGCAGGCCCAAAACCAGCCATCATCGAATCCCTCGATACCGTATTTCTTGCACCAGGCTATACACCACAAGACTGTAACAGGCGACTCGTTTCTCTGATTGATTCTCTTCCTCAGACTCATAAAAGCAGCCATGCGGTACTTTTACTCATGGACGTATGGACCATTGGGGCCACTTCCAGGTCTGTTTGGTGAGTTCGGTTTCTTGGGCTGTTGTGAAAGCTTGTTGTTTTTCAAATCTGGGTGTAAACAAAACAACAAGTTCAGGTCATGAACACCACAGTCCAGTTTGGAACAAGAATACACAGTAATATTCCGTAATGGGAAAAATACGATAATACAGTTTGTTGAACTGTTGTGTTTTACCCGTCGTATTTGATGGTAAATGACAATTGAAAGATACCCATTAGTACAAATGTTCAGCAAACACTGTTCAGTCATGTACCCTCTATTCCTAACCACAGGTCCTAGCCTCAGTTCGTCTCCTAAACCAGGACATTCCTGTCAAATATTTCCCATCTGTCCCTAGTCCCTCTTCACCGAACACATGTAGGTTGTATTATTTCTACCCAGGACACCAGGTATTAAAATTCTTCCCTATTTAAATGACTCATTTGCATATCTCCCAACAATGGGGAAGGTGTAGGCACATTTTCATGCGGTCCTGGGGTTCAACCCGAGTACTGATATTAGGTCTGCAGTGGGAGAACATCTCCCTTATGCCAAATCATAAGGTCCTAGGACAATCATTCATCTGATCTGCCTGCAGACGCGGCTTCAGAGACCCTGTTTGACCCGGGTCCACTATGGTGAAAATTACACATCAGCTGCCAAAGCTTTGAGTGTTTCCAGCCCAAACTGCACAAGGTCATAGATCTCTGTTCTGCTTTACCATCAGCCTTGTCTTTCTCTTAAACGAAACAACCAGCTTTCCGCTAAGACAAGGGCTGCGTCCCAAATGGCATACTTAAACAGAACAGATTTGATTCAGTACACACTGCTTGATGGGTAAAGTACTAGGCTCTTCCAGCATGCGAGTGTGCAGAATGCATCTGACCTCAGATGCCCTATGTTTGCCATCACACCAGTATGGTGTGATTTTACTGTTACAGTTGACAAAAATGACAAGAATGTTCAAATTGGTTCAACAACAAAACATTGATGATACAAATTAAAATGTCCACAAGTCCTCTTAATTCACATAGCACAATGGTTGTTAAGAACAACTCAAAAACCAAAATGTCTTGCCTTTTCAACGCTAACGCTATCATTAGCATGAGAAAACACAGAAGCACATTCTGATGCTATACTTACAGCATTATATTTGATGAAATTACACACCAAACTATTGATTTTTATTTAGTTTACTATTAAGTTGTTCTAAAGCAACTCAATACTTGAGGTTGTACATGACAATAATATTTTTAATGTTTATGCTGACTCCCCAATTTTGTTCCCCTTCAGCTCTGAGCGTCTCCGCTGCTATTATTATGTATTATGGGAGTGTGGACGGAGCCAAAAGTCTCCTCTGGCAGGAGTGCCGAAAGTGCAGAAGAGACCTGGAGGGTTTGGGACAGGTACCGTGCTTGTTTACCGCCCCAAAATCCACCCACTGCATTCAGAACCTCTCCAAATCAGGCAGCCAGACCACCTGCCTTAAACCTTCCCTCCATCTATTTTTGAGACTCTACCCAGAATTCAGAGCTGCAACTAGAATATGTTACCAGGGACTGCATTAGACGCCTTTTGAGGGAGCCACCGTGGCAATATCAGGTGAAGCTGTAAGCATGTGAGTGACGAGTCGATGCTGTTCATCGATACGGACCACTGTATGCACAGCCTGCTGAGTCTCCTGTAGGGGTCAACTGCATAAAGGTAATGTAGAGAACAGCCTTTATCTGACCATTAAAGCCCACATGACTGCTGTTCCTGACGTAGCGTGATTAGGGTGTAGTCTGTACTACCTCCCCTGCCTTCTGTAGGTTCTGCCCTTTTAAAGACTTCCTTTCTTCCTTATTAAATAATTTGGTATAATTCATTATGACCGTCAGACTCAGGCAGTAGGTATGGCTGGGAGATAGAATAACAGCTGGTTAGAAGTGATCTGGATGATAATATGTTCTGAAAATTCATACTCATTTCGCTATTTTATGAAATTCTTTACGTACAAATTTACGTACCAGTAGCTAGACAAAGATGTCTTTAAGGTAAGTGTATGATGATTTAGTTATTGCCACGAGGGTCCCTTGTTTTTAAGCACCATCTTTAGCATCAGAAGGAAAATTCATACAACAGATTAGCTGCATTTGGAGTAAGTAGCAAACTTCTGAAATGTAATTTATGGTCAGACTGTTGCATTAAGTGGACATAACTGAAAGCTGCATTCCTTCTGCTGATGAATCCATCTGGGAAGGGTGGGCGAATTCCCCATAAGCCCACTGTTGTGCCATCACCAATCCCAGAATTCCTCTCGAAGGTCCTGTCCTGTCTTGAGTAGCTAGCTGCACCATGGCATCCCACAGGCCACCCCACACCTCGAGACATTATCCTGGATCGACTTCTGCCACGTGTCATAGGGGTTTAAGCAGCAGTTCATCTTCTTCAGTGACAAGAATAGAGCTGCTCCTCTGTTGAGGCAAGAGCGTTGAGCTCCAGGTGGTGGAAGTAATATCTGTGGCCTTCAAGTCCATTCAATAGCTGATGGCCAAATGTCTCCTCACACTCTACCCAGGGTACATCCACGTCCTGGCCAGAGTGCATCCGTGCCTGAGGCGTGTCAGGGCAGAAGCTCCGAGGTGAGCACGGCCGCGCTCGGATGGTGAGTTCATCTGTCCTCTCGGACGTGTCCTCAGCGCCGCCGTATGTCCTGGTCTTTGTGACTGTGCTGTTATTAATCAATGTTTCACGCCATGTCTGGTGGTCAGTGGCAACAGAACACGACGATTTTAGTGCAGGTTATTTAGATTGCTTGCCGTGCGACATGTCAAGTCACCTCGTGGCACACAGGGATTATCCACGATGCTTTGCAGTGCCTCCCGAATCGCAGGGCTATAGAGGTTTGCTGATGGAAGCTCGAGGGACACTGCTTTTCAACACTGCTGCAAACTCTGACGCTTCTGAGCCACGAGGAAGAGGTCGCCTCGTCAAAAGAGGCCATAGCTCAGTTCAGCTCAGTTCGCCATCAACTAGGTAGCAAACTGAAGTCGCTCTTGCTATGACAGTATGACAGTAGTTCAGACAGAGCAGTTTCTCTCAAATCCATGTACACAAACGAGGACAAGCAAAAAGCAAAGGTGATGAAGAAGTGAGTTTTGAACAGCTGCGGCGCTGGTTCCTCGTGACTTGATTTGGTAGCCCCCTGTAGGGTTTGGTTCTGGAGGAGACATTTTCAGTGGCTTCACCATTGATAATAAATGAATGGATACCTGCATCTCATGACAAACATCTACCTAGAATCCACTGTAAGTGGAGCTGTGCATTGCCTTAAATGCACGACCTGGTATTAAAATGCTCTCTCTCTCTCTCTCTCTCTCTCTCTCTCTCACTGGTATTAAAGTGATCTCTCTCTGCCTCTCTGTCTCTTTCTCCAGTGAGCACTGCATTTAACTTTGTGCTTGTGTTTGTGAGCTCCAACGGGTGACGTGGTTTTGTTTTTGAAGTGTTATAACTGGTTTGGTCTGATTGTATTTCAGACTGGCTCTGTGGAACAGTGTTAATGTTTGGTAAGAGTGGAGGTCACTGTTTTTAAAATGTTGCCAGTATTTAATAATCCTTTTTTTGAATTATGAGTAATGAAGTGAACTGGCCCAGTTCAGCTCTACATGTGTTATTTGAGTAATAATGTAATTTGGCCCAGTTCAGCTCTACATGTGTTATTTGAGTAATAATGTAAATTGGCCCAGTTCAGCTCTACATGTGTTATTTGAGTAATAATGTAATTTGGCCCAGTTCAGCTCTACATGTGTTATTTGACTAATAATGTAAATTGGCCTAGTTCGGCTCTACAGGTGTTATTTGAGTAATAGTGTGAATTGGCCTAGTTAGGTCTACAGGTGTTATTTGAGTAATAGTGTGAATTGGCCTAGTTAGGTCTACAGGTGTTATTTGAGTAATAGTGTGAATTGGCCTAGTTAGGTCTACAGGTGTTATTTGAGTAATAGTGTGAATTGGCCTAGTTAGGTCTACAGGTGTTATTTGAGTAATAGTGTGAATTGGCCTAGTTAGGTCTACAGGTGTTATTTGTTGTACATACTGTATACTGCATAATGCACTCAGTATATACTGGATACTGCATACTGGTCCTCGTAGTAGTATGCAGTACAGTGTCCAGTATGCGACAAAAGCAAACCATACTATGGGGTCATGTGAGCATATAATGCTTCGCCTATTTATTTACCAAAGATAAGTGCTTCTTTAGAAGTCCCGAAATATCGGACTGTATCAGTTTAGAAAAGAAAGGAGGAGAGAAAGCGGAGGAGAAATGCTGAAAACCTTTCAGAACAGCTACAGTTATGGCTGTTTATGAACTCTATTTAACTGGCTAAATAATAGTTCACAGATTATTTATCTATCTGTGGTCAGTTGATTTTCTCAGTTTAAAGCAGTGAGCAATACAAATGAGCAGTTGCTTTCTTGCATATTTATATGAAAGTATACATGTATGCTCTATCTCATATTTATATGAAAGTTTACATGTATGCTCTATCTCATATTTATATGAAAGTATACATGTATGCTCTATCTCATATTTATATGAATGTATACATGTATGCTCTATCTCATATTTATATGAAAGTATACATGTATGCTCTATCTCATATTTATATGAAAGTATTCTAACCGGCTTTCGCGAGAGGTCACACTATCTCTAGCTCCTGCACTCCCTGGTTGAGCTTAGCTTCTCTGTCTCGTCTCAGTACCCTGACGCTGATCTTCGAATTTCAAACACAAAGTATGGAATTGATTAAGTGGTCTCTCAACGCAATCGATACTATTTGTTCCACAAGGTGTCATGGGTCGGGAGAACCCACATGTCCGGGCGGAACGTTCTCAGCTGGACTCGTGGGCGACGTGGCGTGGTTTGTGTCTCGCGCCTCTCTCCCAAGACATTGAGGACGTGTATCTATTTGGAACTTTGATCACTGGGTTTCTGTTCATTGGATCAGACGTTGCCCTGGTGTATCGGGAAATTAAAAGAGTGGGGTCAGTTATCGAATGGCCGCAGAAATTGCCCAACATGATCGATGTGATGGGTAGAGCTGTTGGAACACAAACTTTAGTTTGACTATTAGTAAAAACATGGATTCGATCATGGAGAGGCTCACAGCTCTACAGGCAAAGTTGGATCAGTTGGGAGACCGCTGACTCATGAGGAGTTCTCGTGCTCAAACTGGATGGGCTTCTCACTAAATCTACATTCTAGCTTATCTACATTTGCCGCCCAAAGAAAACTCTCCCTGAAGGTCGTCGTCTTGGTTACCTGCTCCTTCCCCCACATAGAGACTGTTAGAGGATGGCTCTCGCTTTCCATCGCGAACTTTGACACAAAACTGTGCCAGGCCTCTGCCCCCCCCCCCCCCCCCGTCTGAATGAACACGCCTCTCACTGCTTGATTGGCTGTGTCACCTCCAATGCTTATATGTGCTATGGGGATTTTTTGCGTGCTCATAGACTGGTGTCCTATCGGGAGAATAATCTGTGATCAGATATTTTTGTCTCCTCCTAATGTTATCTCTCTATCCCCCCCCCCATTTGAGGTGGTATTTGAATGTGAATTTGACGTTTGATTTCATAGAATACTTTTTATAGACCACCTGCATGCTTTCTGTCTCAGTTCATTGACTGCTGGATTGAAGTTTTTACAGCTGAACGAATCTTCACTCCTAATAGTAATCTGTACAGGTCTTTAATGTTTGTGTCCAATGTGAAACGTGACGTGCTTCTCTGAGATCTGGCCCTTTCTTGTAAAGTTATCGTCCAGGTCTTGTCCAGGGCTGCTCTAGCGTGTCGAGGCTTTGCTGTAGCCCCTGCTCTGTGGGGGACAGCAGAACCAGGTCTTCAGCATACAGCAGAAATGCGATTTCTGCAGAGCATACTAAAATGGTGGCCAGTTGGTTGATGTAGAATACTTTTGGCCTTAAACTGCAGCCTTGACTCACTCCACAGTCCTGAGAAAAGAAAGCCACCCTTTTGTTGACAGTGTTCTTAACGCACCTACTGTTTGTGTACATGGATTTAATAATAATATACTTAACCGTCTACACTGCTTTCCATATATATGGTATATTTGTAGAATATACCAAACTGTGTCAAGCGCTTTTCTGAAGTCTATAAAACAAGCCAATATTTTGTTTTTGTTCTGGTTAACATGTAAGTCAATTAGGATGTGTAGGGTGTAAATATGATCTGATGTCTTTGTGGTTTGCTATGAATTCAATCTGACTTTTTACTCAAGACCCTACGCTTCACAACAAAGTCTATAAGCTTGAATATTACAGAGACTTTCCCCAGATTACTATTTACACAGATGCCTCTGTAATTATTAGGCTCGAATTTATATCCACTTTTGAAAATTTGTCCTATATGCCTTGCCTCGGGAAAGTCACCTACACGTAGAGCCATGTTGAATAGTCTGAGGACAGCCAGTTGGAATTTATTACGTGAATTGTTTTACATAAACACATTTATGAAGGCACTAACAGCTGGACATACACACACTTATGAAGGCACTAACAGTGGGTTGGGAAGAGTAGCAGTAGGTGTGCAGATGTCTAAATGAAATGAGACGGGGGAGCAGCTGTATTACTGTGGCGGCTTCAACAGTAGCAGCACTGAAGTCACAACACTCATTTAACATTTGCTCCTCCCTAACGACCTCATATCACTACTAGCACGGTAGGGCCTTTTAATATTCTGAAATGTTTGCAGGACTAAATTGAGTCAGGACCGTATGTCGCATGCTGCAATGCAGCTCAATATCTGCGGAAACGTGCCCAGCTCCGAGTGATCGTGATGCACAAAGCAAGCACTCTTTCTCCCTTTGCATTTTCCACATTAGTTGCACCATGTCGTGTTATCGCAAGATTAATGCATTGATTTGAGAATCGGAACAGTAAACAACTGCTGGGTAAAAAATCTTTCACTGATGCTTTAATGAATGCTATTAGTAATAATATTCATTACAATTATACTCTTGTTCATGTATTCAGACTTTGGCTGGATATTAGTTTCAATGTCAAGCTTCGTTAAAGGCCTTGTCGTAGGAATCAAGGAAATGACACGTACAGTCAGAGAAGCGTGATGGAACAGCGGTCACAGGTGCCGATGTGCAGGACTCCTCTCCGTCTCCACCCCACAGCTTTAGGGTTAATAAGTCCTGGTGTTGGCATCTGCTCCTTTGCTGCATTCAATCTGGATGATAAATGCAGAAAAGGTCCAGTGTGCCAGAAACTAGGTGGCACAATATATCACTATGATCATTATCACAGTGCTGGCCTTTCCGATACTGATGTTCCTGATAAATTACAAGAAGGGCTTTAGTAAGTGTTTTTTTATTGTTTATTTTGTTTGTTTCCATTTTCCTTTTTTGATTATTCATATGCTATGAGTATTTTGATCAGTTTTGGACAGAGGAGAAGTGTAATTTTTGGTCAGAATAAGGCAGCAAGATATTTAACCGTGTTGCACTGAGGGTTGAACAAGTCTGTCCTTGGCGAGGCAAGTTGTGATATGTAGTTATGTAATCACAGCATAATCTGAATTTATATTTTTTTCCCCAGTCAAAACAACATCAAAGGGAACGTGACTCACACTGCCAGCGTTTGCGACTGCAAGACTGATGGCCAGTTAGGCTGCGTGTAGCCTGATCGGTCAGCCTGAGACAGAGTGCCAGTTAGGCTGCGTGTAGCCTGATTGGTCAGCCTGAGACAGAGTGCCAGTTAGGCTGCGTGTAGCCTGATTGGTCAGCCTGAGACAGAGTGCCAGTTAGGCTGCGTGTAGCCTGATTGGTCAGCCTGAGACAGAGTGCCGGTTAGGCTGCGTGTAGCCTGATCGGTCAGCCTGAGACAGAGTGCCGGTTAGGCTGCGTGTAGCCGGTCAGCCTGAGACAGAGTGCCAGTTAGGCTGCGTGTACGTGGATATCCTCTGTGCCATCAGGCCACTGCTGAGGGACGTCTCTGAGGTCAAATACAGGCAACAACCATACCCTTTCAAAGTAAGCTTGGACATACTGTGTCAGAATGTAATAAAATCCTTATTTATGAATACCACTTAAAACCACGCCTTATAGATTTGAATTCAGGAGAAGGTCCACCTATTTTAGTTTGCAGGACAAAAGAGATTGACATTTTGTTGCACAGTGTAGCCTGTGATGAATATAACAGAGCAGCAGATTCATGACCAGCGTTCACCCCCCCCCCCCCCCCCCCTTCTTCCCTCCGCCTAAACAAATGAAGCACAATTACTTATACTACGACAGGTGCAGTATTTCAGAAAGGTGAGCATTCAGCTCTGCTTCCCCACTGCCCCAAGACAAACAGGACCAACGCTAAAGCAGATGCAGGAGGCAGTAGCAGCACAACAATCAGGTTCTGCTGTCTGAACCATGACAGAACGGTTTCATGAAACCCAACATTTCACTCCAGATTTGCAGAGTCACAAATCCCAAATGATTCCACTTTATTTCAATATGCAAATTCACTGTGTCTCTGAATGCACACCATAGTTCTAAAATGTATCCAAAATCTTTCACACACACATAAACACACACACACACACACACACACACACACACATGCAGAAAAGGTCATTTTAATCCTGGCAAAGCTGTCACCACAGGTGGTGTGGTACAGTGTGTGTGGCGCTGGTGAGAGGACTCTCCAGTGCTGTTGGCTGCTCTTAACACTGCGCTCCTGTACACTCCTCCAAGGCCCCTCCCCCTGCCCTCGGACTGAAGCTCTTCTTACACGCATTTGCATTTAAATTGAAAAGAAGAACAAATAAATCCCTAAAGAGGAACAAACAGATCCCTAACTCCCTGTAAGTTTTGTGCTTTCGTGCACGTGCTTACGTTGTGCTAAACTGAACTGTGTGTGTGTGTGTGTGTGTGTGCGCGTTTGTGATATGGTGGAACTATCTTTACCAACTTATGTACATACCTACCCACAAACACACACATACACACACACACACACACAGTTGCATAAAAAAGCCTCTATCAATTGTTAAGAAAATGACAGATCTCAATTACCTGTAATAGAGCACAGATTAACTTTGCATCAAAGCACACTGTTCTGAATCAAAGCCGACTATATATATTAAGAAGCATGAGAGGAGGGCTGATCTCAGACCAGTCCCGATTTGCCCATTCTAAAATAAACATGCCAGATAAAGGCTTGACTATACAAAAGACATGGCCTATTTTAATGTCAACGCAAGCACACACGTACAAGCAGAGGTCAGGACACATGAAGCATGTGATTAAGGGACAGACAAAACACAGGGAAACTGGGACAGAGCCAAACCCCAAGGGCAAGGGTCAGCTGCCTCAGGGTCTCCTTATGAAATTACATTTGACAGTTCTCCATAATTAGGCTAAGTTAACAATCAATACCCTTCCTCTTCTCCACCCCCAATTAATCAGTTCCATCTTAGTTGGCTAAGATGGTTTAGCCCATCTCTATGGAGACAAGTTGAATCACACTGTAAATGCATTCAATCAATAGTATCCTTTTATTTGTTAAAAACTACACAAGCAAGCCCATCTCTGCTTTACATTCCCTTTACAACTCTACCATCGTAATACTGTTAATTATTACTCTTTTGCGAAGACCTCCCTCTGCCATCCAATGCATATTACAGTTTTTTTTATCGTTTTCACACTTGTCTCAATATCATGTCCACTTCATGCAACACACCTCAGCACATCAGTTTACCTTTGATGCAAAATGCAAAATGCACTTCTACACCAAAACACGTCATATTTCATCCAACGGTGACTCATTCTGTCATAACGAACACATATACTCTTACAAGACTGTCATAACGAACACATATACTCTTACAAGACTGTCATAACGAACACATATACTCTCTTACAAGACTGTCATAACGAACACATATACTCTTACAAGACTGTCATAACGAACACATATACTCTTACAAGACTGTCATAACGAACACATATACTCTCTTACAAGACTGTCATAACGAACACATATACTCTTACAAGACTGTCATAACGAACACATATACTCTCTTACAAGACTGTCATAACGAACACATATACTCTCTTACAAGACTGCCGACACTTAATGTATTGTGAACTTCAAAACAGAAACAGTTTGTGACACTACACAATACATATACTACATGTTTACACAAACAGCTTGTGACACTACACAATAAATATACTACATGTTTACACAAACAGCTTGTGACACTACACAATAAATATACTACATGTTTACACAAACAGCTTGTGACACTACACAATACATGTACTGCACGTTTACCTTTGCTCTATTTTTGCATCTACAGTACAAATATTTCAAGCAAGTAAAGAAACTCTGGATCGGTTTGCCTCTTACTACAGATGTCACGACTGTGTTAAATTTTACAGTAAACTGTAAATGAAAACTGTGAATGTTTTACTGTATCGTAAACCCAGCATAACAATATACTGGGCTTCACTATTTATCTTCTCAATGCAATATACTTTAGCAAAGAAAAGAATGAATTAATAACAGCCCTGTAATACCAAGTCAATATTTCACTACATACAGTAATCCGCACAGTCCTGTCTGCCTATCAGTATCAGACGTTTATAGTTGGCCTGGTTCATCTGTACTGTCCACTGCATTTGGCCACTGATTTTCATCAACTTCACACTGAATATATGGCCACAGGGCACAAACAGAACCCATGCAGGAAGGTTGTTACCCACGCGGGCAGGTTGTTACCCATGCGGGTAGGTTGTTACCCACGTGGGCAGGTTGTTACCCACGTGGGCAGGTTGTTACCCACGCGGGTAGGTTGTTACCCATGCGGGTAGGTTGTTACCCACGTGGGCAGGTTGTTACCCACGCAGGTAGGTTGTTACCCACGCGGGTAGGTTGTTACCCACGTGGGCAGGTTGTTACCCACGTGGGCAGGTTGTTACCCACGCAGGTAGGTTGTTACCCACGCGGGTAGGTTGTTACCCACGTGGGCAGGTTGTTACCCACGCAGGTAGGTTGTTACCCACGCGGGTAGGTTGTTACCCACGCGGGTAGGTTGTTACCCATGCGGGTAGGTTGTTACCCACGCGGGTAGGTTGTTACCCACGCGGGCAGGTTGTTACCCACGCAGGTAGGTTGTTACCCACGCGGGTAGGTTGTTACCCATGCGGGTAGGTTGTTACCCACGTGGGCAGGTTGTTACCCACGCAGGTAGGTTGTTACCCACGCGGGTAGGTTGTTACCCACGCGGGTAGGTTGTTACCCACGTGGATAGGGGGTTACCCACGCGGGTAGGTGGTTAGCTGAAATGACAGACAGGTGCTTCAGAAGTACATGTACTGCAGTAATAGTGGAAAGATCTTTTCAATGACTACAGCTATATTCATGCCCTTTTCCCTATATACGTGCCCATATCAGTGCAACTGTGATCACTTTTGTATCGATGGTAACAAAGCTACATACATGTTTTCATTTGTCTGTCAAAATGCAACATATTTCCATCCACAGTGATACCAATCTTCTTGAGTTTTGAACTGAAAGCATCTTGCAGTGTCTACAAAATTTGTTGACTTTTGCTGGTGGTGAACACTGAGATAGGTTTTCATGAACATTGGAAGAAGTGGTGATTGAACGCCTTTTGTATCAAAACAACACAAAAGTACAGACAGTAATCTACTGCTATGGTGAATGTGTTATGTTCTTGAATAATGCGGACATGGTACTGAGAGAAGTGTGAGAAGAATGGGAATTGGAGTGAGCTCATCCCTCTTGTAGAGTAGGGGGCGGTGGCTTATGGCCAGGGGGCGGGGCTGAAGAGAGGCCCTCTGCTGCAGTCTCCTCCCACTAGTGCAGGTGTAACAGGGCGTAATGCTATGCAGCTCAGCCATTGGTGGCCAGGTGGCTTGTTTTTTGAGTTAGACAAACAGGACAGAACCACGGTCTGGTTAGTTAGTGATAGCTGAATGTAATGAGGAATGTGGTGAGAGGGAAAGATAAATTAGCATTTGCATAGCTGACATATTGGCCAATATTTAAGAGGATATTGAAAAATGCTGTATAAAATTATATAGTACATAATACAGAATGGCCCATAATTTGAATGAGCTTCATTCACTGATCAGTCTAACATGCAGAAAGCACCATATGAACAAGGTGACACATCAGTGCAACACAAACAGCAACGTAACAGCAACGTAACAGCAACATAACAGCAACGTAACCGCTCCATTCTTTAACGGTGGAAAACAGTTCAATGTCCGAGTTTCTCTTGACTCGGGGGTCAAAGGCAGGTGCATAGCAGATGGTTTAATATGTTTTAAAAGGGGGGGGGGGGAGGAGCTGCAACTGAAAGTAGAACAAGTGACATCATTGTTTCTTTTGTTATAATGAAGGCAAACAGCATTACGTCATCCTCGCTAACACCACTGATCATTCTGGAAACATTAATATGATTTAGGAATAAAATCCAATATTCTTTTTTGCTTGCTGCCGTGCACCACTGGCTGCAGCTTCCTGATGGAGGACTTTCCTCAGCAAAGAATTACAATCATTTCAATATATTTTTCCATACATCTCTACAACTCATTATACACACTATTTGTATTACATATGAAGTTAGTGCTGTGTGTTAGACGCTACAGCATGACAGCCTTCCTCTCTTCCCCTTGGCTTGGAGCAGATCAGATCAAGGCTGTGGCATGCTCATGTAATTCCTAGCACACGTGCAGTGTCAGGCTGGGGTCTAGCTTCCCAGGTCCACGTTAGCCGTTTTCGGAAATGGGCGTTGGGAGAGTTTGAATGTTGCACTGAATACAATACAAGATGAGTCTAAAACAGAGAGTCTGGAGAATTCCGGAAGATTCCGGTGGATTCCGGAGAATCCCGGAGAATCCGTGAGCTTTCACTCACCCGACAACTGCAGTGGTGCCTGTCCGGTCAAGCAAGGCATTAAAGAAGTGGCCAGAAAAAGCTATGAAATCCACATAAAAGCACCTCCATTTTCATAAGTGCAACTCAGCACTGAACTGTACTGAGAGGGGGCAGAGAGAGGGGAGGGGGAGAAAGAGAGGGAGGGAGAGGGGGAGAAAGAGAGGGAGGGAGAGGGGCAGAGAGAGGGGAGGGGGAGAAAGAGAGGGAGGGAGAGGGGTAGAAGAGAGGAGGGGGAGAGGGGGAGAAAGAGAGGGAGGGAGAGGGGGAGAAAGAGAGGGAGGGAGAGGGGGAGAAAGAGAGGGAGGGAGAGGGGGAGAAAGAGAGGGAGGGAGAGGGGGAGAAAGAGAGGGAGGGAGAGGGGGAGAAAGAGAGGAGGGGGGGAGAGGGGGAGAAAGAGGAGGGAGGGGGGGAGAGAGAGAGGGAGGGAGGGGGGGAGAGGGAGGGGGAGGGAGAGGGGGGAGAGGGGAGAAAGAGAGGAGGGGGGAGAGGGGGAGAGCTCTTTTTGTTCCAACACAGACGATGACAAAAGAGACAAGAGTCATTTCCTGCCTTGTTTGGCTGAAGACGGAGTGCCTGGTTGTAGTTTGGCCTTGGTAACAGTGATGGGTGGAGGAATAACCCTGAAGACAGCAGCCTAGCCTCCACCTGCACTAGCTAAACAGCCTTAATCAGACCACTGTTAGCTGTCAGCGGAAAAGGTCAAAGGCCACGTTTTCATTATGATCAAGCAGAAATGATTTCCTTATTGTCAGTAATAACAGCAAATTAATTTGATTTCATTACATTTATTTCATAATCTATTTTTTTCTGAAGCATAAAAATAAAAATAAATCCCAGTCAGAACTGGTGATAAGATCATTAGAAACCACACGTGAAACCTCATTTTATAAGTACAAGTGTAAATAGTGATGTACAACATATAGAATTATTACAGCACATTGAATTACGGAGACATTATTACCGGTATCATCGCATCTCATTGGCCACCCCTTTAAAATACTGCATAGTCTCTTCCCAAAGTTCCTGCACTGTTCCTTCCAAACTTCAAGCAAGTCCTGCTGAACACACACTGCACCAGACTATGGGGCCAGAATGCCAATAGAGTCCTTGGAGTGTGTTTGTGTGTGTTTGTGTGCGTAATCACAAATTCAGTCTTAAGTATTAGGTTGCTGTGTTTTGAACTTTACCTCTCTCCTTAAAGTCCATCCACTCTGTGACACAGACTAACACACACACACCCTATTATGTTTACATATACATATAAAAAGATCCTCATCCTTCAAAAGGTGGCCAAACCTTTTTCCTTCTATATACATGCATGTGTTTGTTTGACAGACATTGTTCATGGCAGACTAAGTGACACTGTGTTGCATTATTGTTACTTACTGTGGTATTTACTGGTCAGTACTGCCTGAGGCAGAGAAGACACACAGTGTAGTTCACAAGTAGTGACACGGCGACATATCCAGAATGAACACTACCACTTCAGGTAGTTTATGAGCTAATGATGCAACAACACGGCTGACCAAGAAACAACTGAACAGCCAATTATTTATGGTCCTCTAAAATGGAGGATTAGGTATAAAAAAGGCCTATAATTCCTTATAGGGCTCACCAAGGACAGAGCGAAATAACCTCAAATTAAAGCTGACATTTTGCTCTTAAACCTTGTAACAATTGGCTCCAATTCACTGGTGCTCGAGAGGAAAATTACAAAAGATGCCAGTCTCCAGTTACTTTAGCCACAGTCAGAAGGAAACCGTCTACAGTAGCTGTACATCTCTGACGCCAAGAGTTTCCAGTAGGAGGGGTGAGAGGAAGGAGGCCCTTCCTCATCATCACCCCGATATCAGAATGTGTTCTCTACTGCTAAACTGCTTCTCCTTTCTTACTGGGCTAAACAAGAATAGCAATTTCTTGGCTTTCTTTCTGCTCAATTGACTTTAAAAACGCCCTGGGGGACGTGGCCTACAGCACACTCATACATCAGACCTAAATATGCCTTTCCACTTACTGCAGCGTAAAAACACAGCCAGGGCCAAATGAACCCAGCCGCGTACGTCTCAGGCTAAAACCCGCACGTGTGTATACGCGTACGTGAAGGTATCGCTATTTTGACACTCAAAATGACTCGTGGCGGTGGAGATCAGCCATGAGTGAATCGGCACGGTAAGCAGTCGTGCTTTATGGCTACTCTGCCCCAGCCTGTGAGGAAATCGGAGGTACGGAGATCCGGCCAGAGCTTTACTGCCACTCACTGTGAGGGCGTTGGGAATATAACCGCAGTTTCTAGGGTTGTCAGGGGCGATAAGAGTCTTCTTTGAGTTAAACCATCTCACTGCAACAGAAAACACAATGGCACTGCACTCAGAGCACTGTTTGCTGTAAACATATATTACTAATTCATTATAAGATTACGTATTTATGCAAGAGGAAAGCCAGCAGTCACAGACGAGCGCTCCACAGTGCCGTCTGGCCGTTCACCGTTGAATGATGTGCTAATGTGGTACATTTCCCATCATTCAGTGCAAATGAACCCATTTGTCTTGAATGTTTAGTGCTAAAACACTTAGGTGGCCCGATTCAGCATTGTGCTTCAAACCAAACTTTAAACCTAACTAAAATATTTTAATTTGACTGTGTGTCTGTGTGTGTAAGCGGTTAAACTGGAAAAGCCTTTGCAGGAAAATGACCTAGGCCATAATAAGGTATTGATTATTTGTACAGGATCTTCCAGTTAACTTGTCATTGATAGATGCCTCTTGCTAGCTTTTGAACTTTCGTCAATTGAAGTTATCCTTCTACCTCATTTACAAACTTGCATGACAGGCTGACCCGTGCAAGCCAGTGAA
>JAGXOD010000005.1:7187500-7202500 GCA_020368025.1 Brachyhypopomus occidentalis
AGAGACATGGATACCCCAAGGGATTAGAATAGAAGCCGCATGGGGCCTCAGACTGCGTGCTTGGCCCAGGCAGAGAGTGGGAGATATGGGGTTTTATATAGCATGGCCTGATTCCACACAGAGGGTTGCTGTTTAAAGCGCAAGTTTCTCTCGATCATCACTGTAACGGTGGCAACGGTGTCTTTCTCGGCAGGAGTGAATAAGCCGTCAGTCAAACTTTTGACAACTTACTGGATGTGGGGAGAATGAAGCCCTATTTCAATTTCTGCTCATTTTAAATTTTGAGCAACTAATCTAGATGTGCTACACATACATTTATTAACACAATCACTAAAAAAAAACAAAAGTTCAATTGTTATCACTCATTCGTCCTCATGCACCACAGTAGGAGTTGCAAGAGATGTAATGAATACTTGCTGATCGGTTTGTTGAACACCTTTGGACCATCAGGATTAAAGATATGTCATTTCCAGTGTCAAGGCATTTTAAAAACAATTGAACATTGTATTAACGACATATCTGTTAGCATAGCCAGTTGTTGCTATGTCAGCAATGAAATTAGGAAATTAGGAAAAGAAAAAAGAAATAAAACAGAATAAACAGACTCACCAGCTCTGAGTTGGCTAAAGTTAGATAACTACCCAGCTTCATCTGTAAATAACACCCAGATGTGCCGTTAGGCAGAAACACTTTGTACACAATAAACTTCTCTGGATAAGTGCAAAGTTCATAGTTTGGCATAGTTCATAACTACTATTGTATTAACCTGTAAGCAGTATGCTATATTACCCCTTGTAATATGCACTTAAATTAGCCGGGTTAATTTACTAAACTTGCTACAGCTGTACTAGTTCACGAGGACCTTTATCATGTCATACTTTTTTCATTAACGACCCCAAAGTCACGTGAGGTTTTCTGTCAGATTTTATTCCATTCACAAGCTTAACTGACAAACTTTCTTCAGCAACATCCCCAACCCATATCCTATAAAATGTCCCATCAGCATTTCGCATGAATCATCTCGTATCTTGGCAGTGTAACGTTGTCTAATATTATCCAGCACGCTACGGATTTGTTGTTCACAGTCAGTGGACACAAGATAAATAAACTTACTGGTTTACCAATATGTATGCTCACACTTACTGTGCCCATGGCAAACCTATGGATCAGTTTCTGGCTCCAATTTAGGTTTTGTTGCAAAACCATTTGTTGGGAAAATTGAAAAACAGTTCTCTGTAAAATGATTACTGCAAACCAGTTTCCTCTGGAGGTTTGTCTGGGTGACTCCGGTCCAGACTGCACACACACGATCATAGTTTGGTTCTCACATTTTTTTTTCCTCTTGCACCTTTTCAACCAAAAACATGACCCGTCTCTGCCATTGTTTCAAAAAATAAAACATAGCTTGACACTTAAGCTATCTAGGTTAGTTTGCAAAATACCATAGGTACTAGAGGTGGCGCCTTATCCGCTACCTCTCATTGCACTGTAGCATTATGTTGAAAATATGTAAAGTCAAAACGCTGATGCAATTGGCTACGTAGGTTTTGACGCATAAAGTACATAAAGTAACTGTACCCTGCTGTTCCAAAGCCAAAATTCCCAGTCATTTCACTTATTTCACTCATAATTTCACTCATAGTTATTTATATATTATCTTAGCATAAAAATCACTACATGCACATGCTAACAAGGTTAAAAACATTGTCTGCTTGCAGTGTTTCTTAAATTTCATACTTCTTTAACAATTTATGAACTCAAGATTGATCTGTGGTCAGATAAATGATCAAATTTAGTGTGGGTGCACTTGTTCAGGTTAGAGCAACAGCTCCTCAGAATGACTGTGCATGTCTTTGAAACTGGAAGCATATGCACATTCCATGCTAAGTCATATGCACATTCCATGCTAAGTCATATGCACATTCCATGCTAAGTCATCACCAATAAAAGTGCACATGAGCCACCAGACATCAGTTCTAATATTTTAATAATATTTTAATAATATTTTTATTTCATCCTGCTTGTCCGTTTCAGGCAGCTGATATTAAACCTCTGGCAGGCTCTATAAATGTTTGATGGCGTGAAGGTAGCGTCTGCAGAGGGAGGGGGGTGAAATAGAACTGCCGTTCCTCCTCTCTCTCCTCCATTTCTGCGCTCATCATCATCTTCCTAAATATCCATCATTTCCTCTTTCATTTCCTGTCTTTCTCTGGCAGCCTGTGATCGCTCCTGTGTCGCTGCGTGCGTGTGCGTGTGGGATCGGGAATACGGTCGCACTTTTAGCCTACTGACATGTGACATCACAGGTGCTGGCAGCGAACTCCCTGATGCATGTCTGAAGCCGATCGTGATCATATGTGATCCACTGGTCTTTTCAGCTATTGGAGTGCTGGGAGATCTCCTCAGAATGCTGGGAGATCTCCTCAGAGTGCTGGGAGATCCCCCTAAAGTGGCTTGGGTCAAAGTTGGGGATGCACGTGGCATTCAGGGCAAAAATGTTCAATTTAACACACTAATAACAGCAAAAACAATAACAACATTAATAATAATGGTGTGTATTTATTTAACACCTTTCTCATCCTCAAATGTGAAAAGATTTTAATGTGTGAACAGGATAAACATAGAAAAGGAAAACTCACAAACCCAGGTAAGCAGTCACTGTTACACAAGTGTCACCACGGGACACAGCAACGACTGACTGCATAACAATGACCAGGAGGACATACAGCAGGAGGTGGGGGTTTGTAATAAAGTGTGAGGGGTGAAGACTGCAGTCATGTATGAAGCATGTGTTGTAGTAGTGTGTGGAAAGGAATGTTCTGACATATGCATTTATTTCAACAGCAAAACTAAAGACTGGGTCTCATGCCATGTCATAGTAGTTCACTCAACAGCTGTAAGAATATCCCCTCACCGAAGACACAGACTAATTCATGCAGTCGCCCGAACATTGATTGGCCAACCAGTATGATCATGTGTCCCTAGGCAGCATGTGATTGGACACTCGTGTGTGGGAGTGACAGCAGACTGCAACAATCCACAATCCTATGCTAAATTGACCGTCTGATCGTTCCCATCAGCCTGTGCACGTGTGTGCGTGCATGTGTGTGTGTGTCTATGAGTAAGCTGCTCCAAGCCCAAATTGCATAATCTTTCGTGTGCAGTGTCATTAGCTGTGCAATAGTGGCTGTTCTCAGATTATCTCTTTTTCTCCTGGATGTACTGGACGATCACAGGACAGTTCAAAAGGTCTTGCTCTCCGTGGCAACACCAGCAGTGTCTCTCGTCACCAGCGAGACAGGGCAGGTCAGCGTCCCGCAACCCGGCAGCCCTGTGTCTGCACTGATGCATTGTGGTACTGATACTGTGGGAGAATGAAAGACATGGCAACCCAGCTGCCACAGAAAGCCAGTACAGGAACAGGTAACTCTTATACTGAGAGGAAATCTGGTAGAGTTTCCAAGTGATATCACTAACACAGATGAGATGATGGCTGAGGCCAACTTCATGCATGCATACACACACACACACACACACACACACTCATTCATAGGCGTAATTGTCAAATGTGTGTGTGTGTGTGTGGGGGGGGAGAGGGGGTGTCAGTCACAGGGCCCTCATAAGCCACTGTGAGCTCACTGTCTTTGTGCTCAGTGACTGTGAGAGTCAACATGGTCTTCACGGCCCTCCGATATCTTAAGTAACGAGGAGCACTTAATCCTTAATCACCACCAGTGTGCGTGTGCATTACTGTGCTATTAACAGTTATAGTACACTACCATATAATTACAATCCATTCATGGAGTACTTCCAGGTACGTGGAGGACAGCAAAGTCAACTGGCCTGAGCATAAAATGTGTACGATTGCCCAACTACACTGGTATTCCAGGCTAAACCCTGTCAGACGCGCATAAAAACTCCGTCGGACATGTCTATTTTTTTAAATCACAGCAACCAAATGCGATTTATTGAACGAGAGTGGTGCACAGTGAGGTCCGCACTGCTGTGTGTCACAGACCACCAGCGCACACCGCGGGGCGAGGGGGGCGGTTAGCGCACCAGCGGCAGGAAGTGATACTCTTCTCAGCGCGGACGCCGCACGCCGCAGATTGCTCCACCGTGCACCGTACATAAGTCACGACCGACCGACATACCGCGGCCGTAAGGTCCACCTCTCCTAGCAGAGAGGATGTAGCCTGTCGTAGCCGCTAACGGACGCTCCATCTGTGGCGAAAGCATTGGTAACCTAGACGCTTCGTTCCATAGCGCTTAACCCGCCGGTAGGACGCTTTCCTGGAAACAGATGTCAGGAGCGGCCGCGGTAGCTATGAGGTCATTTGCAGCACCAAGATCTCATTAATAACATTTGGCAGACATGGTGATTCTACACCACGGGATACGTTTGTCATATTGCTGGGGACAGGACAGCGTGGTAAAGG
The DNA here is from genome assembly GCA_020368025.1 of Brachyhypopomus occidentalis. Taxonomy (NCBI): domain Eukaryota; kingdom Metazoa; phylum Chordata; class Actinopteri; order Gymnotiformes; family Hypopomidae; genus Brachyhypopomus; species Brachyhypopomus occidentalis. The sequence continues at coordinate 7,191,940 of JAGXOD010000005.1, forward strand.
CCCAAACAGACACTCGAGTTGTGAACTTAAACCTCTGATCACTGGGATTCCGCTTCTGCTTTGGCTGCTGTCTTGACTATCACCATATTTACATCCAGCAGCAAATAATTTCACGTCTCATATAACTAACCCACCAACTTTAAATACGCATTTTAAATATATATAGTTTGTTATTTCTTCAAGTTTGCAGTACGGGATATGTTTACAGATTCATGTTTCATTTTGGTTGTTCGCCAAAAATCCTGGTAGTGACCCAGACGACACAGGACGGACGCTGAATTGCTCCGAATGGACATGAGCACGTGCAGAGTGTTTTTCTTCTGCTGGAGGCTGGGAGTGTGTAGCAGCGTCACTGGGGGGGGGCTCAGGTGGGGGTGGGCGGGGTTTAGCTAACACACTTGGCTTGACTGCGGTAGCTAAGCTGCCAGCCCTGGTTCCACTTCACCTCACCGCTCAGCCTCGTCCTGAGGTGGACTGCTGATGTCACCCAATCCCCTCTACAAGGCCCAGCGCACACGCCACCTCACCCGCTAAATGTCTGCTTGACCTAATAAAAGTCAATCTTCCTCCAGCACACACACACACACACAAATATGTTTCCTATAATCCATAGAGCCAGTACAGGAAACGCCCTTCAGGGAGGTCAGACACGCACGGCGCAACAAACAGAGCACCATACAGGCCGTGTCATACGGCCCCAAACGCCGTCCAGCTGTTACATTCACATGCAGCGAGAGTCTCCTCAAAGCGACTATTAACAAACTTTAATGGAATTTTAAATGGATGTTCCAGGGGGACAGCATAAAGGAATGGCCTAGCCCTCTATCTACATTCTTCAGCTTGAGAAACCCCTCGTGACACTGCTCTCACTCCGGGCTCACCCACGTCTCAACGAGAAACGCCATGACCAAAGCGTGATCAAGCTCCGCGATGCTTTTCTACTAACAAATGAGTACCATATGAGCACGGTGCAGATACTGTTGTACTCTTGTGTTCTCTTTGTTATTGTAACTGAGTTTTCAGTGAGCCTTTTTGGGGGGGGGGGGGGGGTGAGGGTGTGGCTTGGAGTTAATTAGCACCACACCCACCACTGAGTCACAGGTTTTTTTGAGGAACCTGCTTATGCTGTGACTAATTACTGCAATCACCAAACCACAGATGCACATACAAATGCACACAAAGCCAGTGTTGCATTATCAGACAGTAGGGTGCTTCGAACTGCATTAGTCCTGTGTACCACACACACAGGAGGGGGTGGTCACTTCACACTAGACTTCACAGCTCTTACACGCTTAGGTGAAAGGGCAGGATGGATGTGTCAGCGAGACCTGTGGCTTTCATTTACAGGTGTGTATGTGTGTGTGTGTGTGTGTGTGTGTGTGTGTGTGTGAGAGTGCGTGCGTATGTGGGTGGGGGTGTCATATGTGTACACATTTACTGCATGTGTGCGGGAGAACAGTGGATCTTCTTTGCTGGGCTGCTGAGGGGGTTTGGCATTGACAGCCACTGCTGGATACCTGTTATGTGTGATCTCCATAGTGCTGATGGGTAGACACCAGGCTCACACTGAGAGGACACTGGACCAGAGCACGCCATGTCACTCCTCTTACTGGGCCACTCCTTGTGTAGTGTCACTCCTCGCACCGTGTCACTCCTCGCACCGTGTCACTCCCGCGTCCATCATATCTGTGCTCCACATTCCAAGAGTGCATGGCTGCATGCTCCCTCCCTGTGATACACAGTGCAGTGGAGCTGAAAGCAGGGCTGACCTCTCTATTGTAACTCGGTGTCTCTCACTCCCTCTCTCTCTCACACACACACACACACACACACACACACATATGAACACACTTCCACCCGTGCTGAACATTTGCCTGAACGTTTACATATCTGCCTCCTTTTCCGCTTCCCATCTGAAGGCCGTGGGAGAGGCTGAGGCAGGGAGAGATAAAGGGAAAGATAAAGAAAGAATCAGAAAAGAAGGAGAGAGACACTCACAGAGGTGGAATTGGCAGAAAAGTAATTAATGCAGGAGGCCTAACGGCCACTGGGACTGTGTTTATCTGCTAATTAATTTGCAGGTCCAGCCCTGGGCTCTGGGTTTGTGTTTTCCTCCCTCTCTCACGTTCCTCTCTGCGCTTTTCCTCTAGAACAGGAAGCTTCCTCCCTTTGGAGGGGCAACGTCCTAATAAAGAGTCTCTAGTGTTTCTTTAGCCTTCATTTTCTTCAGCCCACAAGAGGTTTATTACTTTATTACAATTAATATGCAGCAGAAAATGTAAAGGGGACTTTGGAGATGACCATTGGTGAGTGTTTGTATATATATATATATATATATATATTTATGTGTATATGTGTGTGTGTATATGCATGCACATGTGTGTATTACGGACTTGTGTGTACTACAGGGACAGTATTTCTTCATTGCATCAGAGCATCAGAGCCGAGTGTACAGGAACAGCATATTCAGTGCTGCCATGTAGGGGGGATTCTACAAAGGCAGCCACCTAATAAGACCCGCTGAAACCTTATTCACACTCAAAGACAGGGGGCTTTTTCATAAGATTATGCAACCATGATTACACTTTACCAAACATAATCTCTATCAGTCTCTCTCTCACCCTCACGTTCACATTCTCTCGCTCTCCTTGTCTTCCGTCTCTCTCTCTCTCTCTCTCACTCACTCTCTCCCGCACCAGTAAACATACATTTGCATGCACCACAGGGTGTCTGAGCAAAATGATCAGATACACACACACACACACACACACACACACACACACAAAACACAAACAAATGAACAACCACGCACTGCAGAAGACCACGATGTATCACAGCGAGCGCACACTTCCCATGAGCAGGAGCAGTGTAACCCTCAGGTAGCTTACACTTCAGATAGTCCTTGAAAGTATATGATTATGCACATTGTACCTCCTACATGATCTCTGCATATATGCACATGCCCTCCCACACACACAGTGCCCCTCGCCCAGTGCCTTAATTAGCTTATCAAATATTAAATTCTCTTCTGGCGTGTTCTCAGTAGAAGTGTCTTATATGAAACAGTGCAGCTTGCTGTGCATCCAGGCCTCACGAAGCTTGGCTCCCTCTCGAAGCCCCTCCCCTTATATGCTCTTTGAATTTGTGGTCACCCTCTCAAAACCCCTCCCCTTATATGCTCTTTGTGGTCTCCCTCTCAAAGCCCCTCCCCTTATATGCTCTTTATGGTCTCCCTCTCAAAGCCCCTGCCCTTATATGCTCTTTGTGGTCTCCCTCTCAAAGCCGCTCCCCTTATATGCTCTTTGTGGTCTCCCTCTCAAAGCCCTTGCCCTTATATGCTCTTTGTGGTCTCCCTCTCAAAGCCCCTCCCCTTATATGCTCTTTGTGGTCTCCCTCTCAAAGCCCCTCCCCTTATATGCTATTTGTGGTCTCCCTCTCAAAGCCCCTCCCCTTATATGCTCTTTGTGGTCTCCCTCTCAAAGCCCCTCCCCTTATACACTGTGCATGTCAATGGCTCACCCGTGCTCTTGCCCTCTAGATAACGTCTTTTCATAATTTCTAAATATATACTTGTGTGAGTGTAAGTACACAGGTTTGTGTGAGTGTGTGTGTGTGTGTGTTTCTGTTGTGTGTGTGTGCGTGAGTGTGTGTGTGGAGGAGGAGGAGGGGATTTAGGGTTGGGTAACTAGATCAATATTTCTATTCTTTTTTTTGCTCATGAGTGACTTTTCCCTAAGCTCGGAGTGTTAATGTCACTGACACATGTACAGTTAATGAAGGTGAGAACACCAGGGTCATGAAACACAAACACGCCGACACCTCTGTAATGAGGCCCTTTAGCCTAGGGCAAGCAGACACACACACACCTACACATCTACATCTGATTGTGCTGTATATGAATATTCATCGAACATCCCTACAAAACACTATGAAAAAGACATTTAAATTCAGACTACTCATTTAAAAACTAATATATGTTAATTTCTGTCATAGCGCAGCACTCTGGGCTGCTTTAAAGAGACTAGCAAAGACTAAAAGGTCCACTTCCAATTCACAATGAGCACTCCCTCATTTCCCCTAGACACTTCCACCTGGGGTAATCCATGCTGTTGGTTGTGTACATCTAAGGTTTAACCACAGGCCATATGTAAAAAAAGAAATGACAACATCCTAAAGTACAGTTACACACACAAGAATGTTGGGGAATAAGAACGACTAGGAATATGAATGAATAGTAAAAGGTATCACTTAGAATGCGTTGGAGCAAAGGACTGACCTATGGTAGAAAAGACTGGATATTACAATAGTGTACAACATACACACACATTTGAATTTGTGTTGGTATCAAACACGCAAGACATGACAGCAGGTGAAATTCTGGTACAAAGCTCTATACGTAGCTCTTGGATCGTACATTTTGGTACGCACTTTTAAAACTCTTGCACACACACACACACACACACACACACACAGAAACACTCAGTACTCCCTGTCTTAGAGGGCCGAACTGAGTCAAAGCCCAAAGCCTTCTGCGCGCTGTACTTCGTCCTGCAGTGTGGGCCTCCTCTCTGCCCCTGTACACACAGTGCAACACTGAAGGCCACCGCTGAATAAGCAAACCTTAGTAAATAAATCCGAGCGGGAGACCCAGGCAGACGTGCGACGCCCCGTCAACAACAGCGCTTCCCTATGGGTTTCCTTTTACTTGATAATTTCCTGAAGTGTTCGAGGAGAACAGACGGACAGCAGGAGACGGCAGCTCGCCACAGCACCAGCGCTTCGTCCATTAGGTAAATACATGCCCAGGTATCACAGCTACGTCCACACGCCGTCAAGCAGAAGCTACTCCACCCTCCTACGTATGGTTTACCGACTGATAAAGCAGGGACATGGGTGGAGAGACACAGAGAGAGAGAGAGAGGGAGAGCGTGTGCATGTAAGGGAAAAGGGAGATAAAGAGAGAGATAGAGATAAAGAGAGAGAGACAAAGAGATAGATAAAGAGAGAGAGAGATAGAGGGAGAGATAAATAGAGGGGGGGGGCACAGCAGTGTCAGTGAGTGGGACTAACGTTAACATTCAGCATTCGTTATTCCTTTTGAAAAAGGGTATTTCCTTCTCACTTAAATCTGTCTGAAATCTTCTGACATCAGGCTGAGGAGCGCATACCTTCACCCACGACCAGTCAGAGGGAGCATGCTCAGAGCAGCGGGCTAAATGAACATATCTCCTCCAGCCGCATGGACTCCCCGGTGTTAGATTCTGATTGACAGGCCGGTGCAGTAGCTGTCAATAACGCAGAGCCGCAGGGGCTGGGGGAGAGGCGGAGTCACGCTGAGCTCCTGTTCTCCACGGCTGCGTTTGGAGTTGCTGAAGTTAGGCAGCAGGGGGCGCTGTGTGTGTGTGTGGGGGGGGGGGGGAGCAGGGAGGTGGGAGTCAGCGCTAGCACACCCCGCCGTCAGCCAGCAAGCCCGGCGTCCCGTGGAGGCTTGGCCCCTCGGGCAGGGCATGGAGAGGCAGAAGCAGACTGCAGCTCAGCGTCACAAGTCCCTCTCCCACGAGGACGGGAGCGTGAGAGGCAGACGGAGAGAGAGAGAGAGCAAGAGACAGAGAGAGAGAGAGAGAGAGAGAGAGACAGGAGGGGGAGAAAGGGTAGGGACACGGAGGACAGGTCTCAGAAGTAACATGCCTAGGCAGGAGTTCTGGATAACAGAGAACACATGGCGAACGAAGGTGAGGCACCGGCCGCATTCCCTCAGCCGGACCTGCCGCCGCTGTGACGGTCCTCATCACCACTTTATAAATAGCCGTGACACACTCCTCACTTTCCGCTGCGGTCGTCCTGTAACAGCAGTCATTCGTCATTCGGTCACACGCACTTACGTGGAGCTGCACTGATTCTGTGAAGTGTACCCTATCATCACCGCTTGAAATGGCTTACGTCTGGATTGATGTGGTAAAATGGATATTTCATTAATTTTATTGTTGTTGTTGCTGTCGGAAGCGTAACGCATCTTTTGGGAACATTTTCCCTAAAGAACCTGGTCCCTTTATGGACTAGATCAGAGCTGCTCTTCAGTCATTTGGCGTTTACACAATGTACTACCATTATGAACCTATGAAACGTAAGGAGTGCATTAGAAACATGCTGACTGATGCGGACACACACTTGGTCGTCTGTCCTTGTCATTGCCCAGGGACTTAAACGGAGCGCCGTTTTGTTACATAAAATCAAGGTTTATGCTGACATCCGGTCCGCACCTGAACCCCTGTACAGTCTAGACACACGACGTGCCATCAACAGAACCGCTTTGACAAGGCACAGTTAAAACCTTGACGCGAGATTCTATCGGCCCGTCTGTCTGTCTCGGTGGGCTACGGCCGGCTTTGGCGATACATCTGCGCTGGGGCGGTTGACTTTGTTCAGCCAGTGTGGCTGTGATGAGCTACTGGGCAGGACTGGCTAGTGTTGTCAGCAGCACTGCACACACTCCAACCCGCCTGGACGAAGCAATTACAGCCAGCAGAGGCGGACGCTTCGACTGATTAACAGTGCTTAGTGCCAGGAGACACACAAGTGAGGTACTAAAGAAGTATTAGAGAGCACTGAAGAAGAGTATTAACGGGCATTAAAGAGGAGTAAAGAAGAGTATTAAAGAAGCATTGAAGAAGTACAGAAGACGTGTACTAAAAAGCATTAAAGAGGATTAAAGAATAGTATTAAAGATGTATTAGGGTAGTAGAGAGTATTAAAGACGCATTAAAGACTATTTAAAAAGGGTATTAAAGAGTATTAAAGAAATATTAAAGAGTACTGCCTCGGTAGCACAGCCCTAAGCACAGACAGTGTGACACTTCGGCATGGACGCACGTGCACACACGTGTGCACACTGTTCTGCCCATACATCTCACTCCTATGAATAAACTCCACTGAGCAAACACAGAAAGACACACACACACACATTAAAGCCTTTTGTGTAAATCAATAGGCTGTTCTGCTGCTTCCTGCATGGTTGATTGACGAATGCTCAGGGTTACTCAGTGCAGTAAGAGCTATGGCCTCTGATATTCCCATCCACCCCTGAGGTTTGGTCACCTCCCACAGGTGCTTACTCATGCGACTGTCAGCCCCACCCACTCAGTGGAAATGTATGCTTTATGCTCCGCCTGCTTCATGCATACGTGCCAGCCCCAGCCAATCAGTCGAGCAGGAAGTGGGGAGGAGGTGTAGTAGGAGAGGGAGGGGGGAGGGAGATAACAAGCATTGATGCATTCATGGTTGCCTGGCACAGGATGTGAATTAAGAACACACTCAGCAGTACCTTACCTATGTGACTAATAAAGCATGATTGTTTTAGTGTATGTGTGTGTGTGTGTGTGTGTGTGTCTGCAGCCCTATGAGACATCTGGCGCTCCTGGGGGAGATGATCTTCTTGGTTGGACTGGTGTCAGCTGCAGTGTCTGCACTGCTGAGGCCTTAATAATGGGAAAATGAGAGAGCTGTCAGAGCACAGGGGTGTCCGTGCTCCCTGACTGCTACTGCTGGAGTTCTGAAACAGGTCAGACCACGCCCCCCTCCCTGCAGGTCAGACCACGCCCCCTCTCTGCAGGTCAGACCAAGCCCCCTCCGTGCAGGTCAGACCAAGCCCCCTCGCTACAGGCTAGACCACGCCTCCTCCCTGCAGGCTAGACCACGCCTCCTCCCTGCAGGCTAGACCACGCCCCCGCCGCTGGCCTGCATTCCCACGTCCGCTACATCTCAGTTCAGTCATCTTGCACGGATCCATCAGGCACATGTGCTGCAGGGGCTGGATGCGACAATCACAAATACGCCCCCTCTAACATCACCCACACTTCTTCTGGACTGACAGCTGACACGTTAACGTATCCATGCAAAAGGCCGGGGGATGATATCTGGGACCCTTTTTCTCAGTGCTATTATTTGGGGAGCAAATCAAAATCACAAACTCCAGCCGTAGTGTTTGTGGTCTGCAAATGTAGCAAACACGTTACTCTCCACGGCCACGGAATGCTTTTAACTCAAAACCCTTCAAAGCGACAGGTTCAACGGGCAGCTCAAAATAAGCCAGTTGCTATCGGGTCTTTTGTAAACATTGAAGACAGAGAACAAAAGCCTGTCTGATGTCACTTCTGCCTTTAGACAAGCCTGCTGGCTGCTGGCCTTCACAGCCACAGTGAACTACCATGAACCCCCTGAAACACCTCTGGGACTTAATCATAACCACATGCATAAGGCACTGCAGTGTAAGGTCATAAAGTATAGCAGAAAAAAAAATCTATTTCATTTTTAAAGATTAGTAATTAAAAGTTAAGCCTCTCTTTCAGAGAGGAACAGCAGTGTGCAAAACGGCCTTTGTAGTCAGCAGAGAGCTTCAGCAGAGAGCTTCAGCAGAGAGCTTCATTAATGGCCACTCACCATCCCCCCGCCCCTTCCTCTCTGCCCTGCTGCCGGTGACGGAGGTGATGGAGTGGAGGCGGGTCAGTCCGAGTGTGATGGACCTGCTGTGGACCTGCTGTCCGACCCCCTGGGACCACGCTGGGTCCCACAGAGAACCCAGCAAGGCCAGCTCCTCTCCGCACAGGAAGCTCGTGCGTCATTCCCGCAAAACCATTTTGGCACCCGAGCACATTCCACAAATTCATGAAATCATGAAGAATCAATTTCATTCTTTTTTTTTTGGCTGTGTATCCAAAAACCCGGACGTACTACAACACTTCGCAACTTATTAATTTGAGGCCTGTGAAGTTCTATCGTCTGCGGTAGCTCCATCGTCTGCGGTAACTTCCAGAGAACTTCCATGCCTTTCGCTGAACCTTTCACACGTGTGGGCTACACGGAGCCCCAGAGGCCTCACAGCAGTCTGAATCAGAATTCACATGAAAGCTTTTTCAACCCCCCAAAAATATAATGGAATACAGATATGTCAAGCACGACTGTGGAGGCTGTCGAGGGAGAGACCAGACGTGACCAAACATGCGGTTTTCGGTCTTCACCTGTACGGCACGAAGACAAACGGAGGCATTGTTTTGAGGCTAAGTCACGCTGAGTGAAGTTGGGAACTGGTCTGGGGTCACGGGTCAAAGTCAGACAGCTGTGTTTATATGTTTATATATGCTGAAATATTCCCCAGAGGTCCACAGGTGCTGTCACCCTCCCACGCTAAAGTCGTTTCATAACTTTCTCATAGTGTGGAAAACTCCCACGTCGTCGTCACCATGCTACACAGCTCTCCCGAGCGCAGATCCAGGAAGATCCCTTTTGAGACTTCCTCCCCTAACCACAAGCTGTGTTCCAATCAAACGGTCGAAGGTTCACCTGCCCTCAGTGCTGCAGTCGTGCGGGTGTCCTGGGGTCCCTCTCCTCCTACTCTACTCCTGTCCTGTCCTATTACCTCCTCATATTCTCAGCAGCCGACCCCCCTGCACCTCGCGCAGGTGCTGTCCACAGTCGTGCTGTCTCAGTCTGATCATCTCACTGACCGCACGCTCTGGAGATTCAGGTCCACCCCAGGTCAAGAGAGAGGCAGACAGACATAGACAGACAGACAGAGGTGGACAGACAGAGGCAGACAGACAGAGGTGGACAGACAGGCAGATAGACAGAGGTGGACAGAGAGGCAGATAGACAGAGGCAGACAGACAGAGGTGGACAGACAGGCAGACAGACAGACGCAGACAGCAGCTCTCTCTGCAGAGATGTCTCTTCATATCCAGCCATGACAAGGTCAGTGTTTTGCACCTGCGACATAACTCAGAAATCCGAGAGCCGCTTCGAACATCCGTACTGCAAAACACCTGTACTGCAACACAACGGCTCTGCAACACATCGGCTCTGCAAAACGACGACTCTGCAAAACATTTCTCATCTTGCAATTTCATCTGCAAGGGCTTTCCTGATGATAAACAAGGAACACACGCACATTCATTAAAGGAAAAACTCCAGTGACGTTAGCTGAATTATTGAACATGTACTTCAAACCCTGAAAGGTTTTGCTCACAGTCCTGATGCCAACCCACAATGCCACATGAACACCACTTTCTTGCAAGTCATCTTCATGACTCCAGAATGGCCAGGTCTCTATAGGCAGGTGGGAACTGTGCCCAGCATGACCAGCTAGGACGTGTTGCTGCTAAGCTAAACATTGAAAAGTAGGCGGTCTGAGAACTTTGTGTTGGTCTGCAATGCATATATAATTTTGAATTACCAAGATAATTAAGAAGCAGATTATGCCTCTGTGTTTATAATCAAGTGGCCGGGCCTAGTAACATCCAAGCAACTACATCAAATTACCTTAATAAAACATTTTGCATGCACGATGTATACATGGAAGGATAAGGGGTGGGGCTGAGGGATAAGGGGTGGGGCTGTGAGATAAGGGGTGGGGCTGAGGGATAAGGGGTGGGGCTGTGTGATAAGGGGTGGGGCTGAGGGATAAGGGTGGGGCTGTGGGATAAGGGGTGGGGCTGAGGGATAAGGGGTGGGCTGTGGGATAAGGGGTGGGGCTGTGAGAAAAGGGGTTCACAGACAGCAGCATGATGAA
>JAGXOD010000005.1:7207500-7240000 GCA_020368025.1 Brachyhypopomus occidentalis
ATTAGCAAGGAAAAGGGATCAGGGGGTCATTGGAAAGGACATTTCCTGCCGGATTACACCCACGGTTCTATTTTCCCCACAGGATTACACCCACAGTTCTAACTTCCCACTGGATTACTCCCACAACTCTAACTTCACTTCAGCTTGACTCTAACAGCGAAGCACACTCGGGATTACAGACGCGCAAACGCATGCAAGTTCACCCCAAGGCAAAACATCACATCCTTCAACAACACGTTTGAACGGCCTGCTTCAGACGAAGACCCACCAAGCCCAAAGCCCTGGACATTCATCTCCAGAGCTGTGTGCACACGGCAGAGTGAGACAGACAGAGTGAGACAGACAGGCCGGGGCAGCCTGCTCATAAAAATTCAGTTCTGAATAAATATTGTATGAAGGTGCGAAGTCTGGCTGAGGCAGGACAACTGAAGACATACATGAGGACAAACGAAGGAGTTCAACTCTGCTCCACATCGCCCAGCTCAGACAGAGAGACAGACAGAGAGAGAGAGAGAGAGAGAGAGAGAGAAGGAGCTAGAACGTTTCCCTTTAGAACTGAAGAGAATCACTGACAGAAATACCGAGGTGGTCTCTGTAATACGCTGTTATGTTTAGAAGCACAGGCATGATTAACGTGCAAACCCATCTAACATCCCCGTGAGCACAGGCCTACGTGGAGAAAGACATGCTGGCAGCTCTGAGAACTGCCGCATAACAACGAGGACACGTCCGCTGCAGCGCGGTGATGTCTGGGAAGCAGCGGAAATTCAGGTTGAATAAAGAGCTGGTTTCAAATGGGACTTCAATTTGCTCTCTGGACCGCACCACCGCTGGAGATGACCGTGCTTATGAGGACCTGGTCCTGCCCTCTGATGGAGAGAGAGGGGCATGAGGGAGGCGGAGATGGGGAGACAGAGAGGTGAGGGTTGTTAGGGCAGGGCCTGATGGATACAGAGAGTGTCGGGGAGGAGGGGGGCAGCCTTTGTCCTCTAACGTTCTACCCCCCCCCCCCCTCTCTCCCCGGTTCTCCTGCTCTTTCCCGAGAGCCCCCAGCACACCTCAGGCTTTCATCTCCTCCTACAGGCCGTTCCCCAAAGCCCCTAACGTCGCAGCGTGGTTGGCCAGGGCTGTGATTGACAGGCGCGTGCTCCTGTCACGACGGACGCCAACACGCCGGCTCCAGAGAACAGAACGAGCCTGCGGCACATGGCAACAGAGAACAGGTGGGCAGGTGTGCGTGGAGTGCAGCGAGGGGGGGGAGTCCCGAGACAGGCGGTCGGTCAGGAGGGGAGCGCCCCCGCGCGGCGTGGTCGACCTCAGACAGGTCCGATCGCTGCTAACGCACCTGGTCTGTTTGCTGCATAAAGCTTCCTCAAAAGCACAATTTAGTTTTTTAAATCCCAAGCACAGAGGTATGGAGCCAACTGGATGGGCCCGCAATCTGTTCTGACTTCCATAGCGCAGCTCTCCAGTGAGCCTGCGCAGAGGTGCGGCTGATGTCATTGCACACGCTCATACGCATCCGCACAGGCACGGACACGCAGGCACGCGCAAACCCAAGCACGCGGCCATTCTCATTAGAGTGGGCTGGATGTGGCCAGACCTCTGCACGCTCGTGCCTGATTGGCCGTTTGGAGCGCAGAAATATGTTAGCGGTGGCTGCGCTTGTCCTAGTTTGAGCAGATGGCACGTTCAGTCAGGGAGTCTGTCTGTCTCTGTCCTACATCAGCTGGTTATGATGTTGTCTTCAATAAATTATACGCACATTCTAATTTGGCGCATCTTTGGATGCCGACGTGGGGCTAATTTCACACGAATGTGACTTTCGCCTGTCAGGATTCACCGATAGATCCTCTGACACCCAACCTGCGATTCTCCCTACACGATCTGTAGGTTTCTGTTCACCTGACTGTACCCACTTCACTACACCCTCTGCAGCACACCGGTGATACTTCATAAAAAAGAGCAAGTCTCATCTCATAAATCCTCTAGTCTAGACAAGCCTACATGAGCCTCCCATTCATATTTAATGTGGTTAGAAGCAGCTGTGAATCTGAGCCAATTATCATTGCTGAACGCCTCACACCATCAGAAGCTATATGAGAGAGGGGGAGAGCTAAAGACCGAGGACCGGTTCAGACCAGTTCAGACCAGTTCAGACCGCGTTTCCATTATCACTGCGCCGCGTTCCCCTTTGGGATTGGGGGGGGGACGGGGGCTTTAGCTTAGCATCTGCGCTAGCAGACACCCCACATTTACTTTCGGGCCAACGACTGTCATTGGCTCCTGCTAAGATCCTGCAATGATCCACTTGTGAAGGGAACCCCTTTTGAAGGGATCTACTCCTGAAGGGATCTACTTCAAAAACTGGTTCGGGCAGCTGCAGTACAAACAGATTCCATGTTAACAGCTGTTATTTTTTGTACCTATGCGCTGTTTCATGGCCCTTTAGGGGTGGTGATGCTCCTTCATTCCTATTAGTGCAAGCTGTACATAATCAACTCAGCGCATCCAAGACACGCGCAGGCAACGCCACACTTTACTACGTCCACGTTCCTCTTTAGTGAAGATACGACTGCGAGCTCCAGAATGGTGCAGGACCATCGTAGCTGTTCAGGTTCTACCCCACAACTGCTTAGATATTTCACCTCAGTATGCTCGGGGACAATATGCAGGACGATTTAGTGAGACATCCAGCCCAAGGAGACGGGGGCTCTGGACCACCACACGGCACCGTCCTTGCCTGACTGGGTGCAACACCTGACCTGGACCCCATGCGGTTGCCTTGGTAATGAAAGAAGAGGCGAAGAACCCCTGAAGCCAGTGGGAGGTGGATAGAGGCTCTCCAGGGAAGACGCTTCACATCTCAGGTACATGGACCACAAATGGTACACATCGCTTGCAAACTGGTTTCCGACTAATTTTATGGTCATGTTAATTTGTTCAATTCACACGGTCCCCAATGAATCGTGTGGCCTCTGAAGAAAAAATAACTATTTAGCTATTTCTATATGCCAAGTACCAAACGGACACTCCCGGAGCACGAGATTAGAGATCTTTGTATGCCAAACACTGTATAGCCCAATCTAGCCCAGTCTGTTAGCCCAATCTATTTCACCAGGCCGGGCCGGTTCTGTGGGTGGACTGTTAGAGGCTGCATCCCACCAGATGCCCAGTTTGTCAGTGAGCATCTTCTTGATCTTCTCGAGATTCTGGTCACAGGACCATCGCAGGACACGTCAAATGAGTGGCAGAAGATTTCAGACAGGAGTGACGTGACACGGTAGAGGCTCAGTAGGGCGTGACAGGAGTGACGTGACATGGTAGAGGCTCAGTAGGGCGTGACAGGAGTGACGTGACATGGTAGAGGCTGAGTAGGGCGTGACAGGAGTGACATGACACGGTAGAGGCTCAGTAGGGCGTTACAGGACTGACGTGACACGGTAGAGGCTCAGTAGGGTGTGACAGGAGTGACGTGACACGGTAGAGGCTCAGTAGGGTGTGACAGGAGTGACGTGACACGGTAGAGGCTCAGTAGGGCATGACAGGAGTGACGTGACACGGTAGAGGCTCAGTAGGGTGTGACAGGAGTGACGTGACACGGTAGAGGCTCAGTAGGGTGTGACAGGAGTGACGTGACACGGTAGAGGCTCAGTAGGGTGTGACAGGAGTGACGTGACACGGTAGAGGCTCAGTAGGGCGTGACAGGAGTGACGTGACACGGTAGAGGCTCAGTAGGGCATGACAGGAGTGACGTGACACGGTAGAGGCTCAGTAGGGCGTGACAGGAGTGACGAGACACGGTAGAGGCTCAGTAGGGCGTGACAGGAGTGACGTGACACGGTAGAGGCTCAGTAGGAAGTGACAGGAGTGACGTGACACGGTAGAGGCTCAGTAGGGTGATTCAGGAGTGACGTGACACGGTAGAGGCTCAGTAGGGTGATTCAGGAGTGACATGACACGGTAGAGGCTCAGTAGGGTGATTCAGGAGTGACATGACACGGTAGAGGCTCAGTAGGGTGTGACAGGAGTGACGTGACACGGTAGAGGCTCAGTAGGGTGTGACAGGAGTGACGTGACACGGTAGAGGCTCAGTACCCCAGGGTCACTGGTGGAGATCTGACACACCCCACAAACATCACAAAACAGCAGCTCACAGAATCATGTCCTTCTTATGACCTCCTAATGTCCTCCTTATGTAGCCCATGAAAATATTTGGTGGATCTGGCAAAGCTGGTGTTGGTGCATGATGGGACTATTTTCAGACATCACTAAAATGGTAATATTGTGGTATACAAAAATATAATAAAAGTGTTTAGGTTAGTGCTTAGGTCAGTGTTTAGGTCAGTGTTTAGGTAATACTCTGCTTCATCCTGTCCAGCTCCACTGGAGTGGAGCTCAGAGTCACTGTTTACACACGTGCACTCTTATCTAAGGGAAATGTTAATCAAAGGCTCTTTCACTACAAAGAACTGCACACATGTCAGAATGGTCTTCCCGAGACTAAAAGCGCTTTTGAGTTGCCGAGTTCACAGAACCATCGACACCTTAAGCACTGTTTAATGTGCAATAGGTATGTTTAGACATTCGCTGTTCAGAAAAGGGGTAAATGCTTTCTTTAACACCTTTGGATTATAACATGACAGCAGGAAAATAAGTCAGTGGAGGAAAGTGAAGCAGCAGCGAGCAGACATCCTGAGAAGTGTGATGGTCGCCAGCGTGCTCACTGCTGCCAGCTTCTCCACTTCCCTTCTCCCTCTGAGATCCAGATGTCACGGATGACTCAACATGCTTGTGTTTTAACAAACAGGTGCACTTCAGTGTGTGTGTGTGTGTGTGTGTGTCTGTGTGAGTGGGCGTCTTGCATGTATGTCATTCTGTGAACCTGAGCTCTCTGTGGGTGTGATTAGATTTTCCCCTCTGCAGGCCCTGGCCTGTGGACCAGGTAAGGCAGTCAGTGATGGTGACCTGCCCTGTTCAGAGCGTCCTGATCAGCTATTGGTTGTTCTGTGCAAACTAATTTGCATAGAGGAGTTGCGGGCTACGGCCATGCTGGTGAAGGGGCGGTACCTGACCAACATCTCAGGAGACTGTGGAGGCTCAACGTGCTTGCATGGTTCCCAAATGTCACGGGCATCCAAGCACCCCCCGCCTTCACAGCTCACCCCTGCTTCCCCTCTCTCAGGTTCTACTCCCCTCTCTCAGGTTCTACTCCCCTCTCACAGGTTCCATTCCCCTCTCACAGGTTCCATTCCTCTCTCTCAGGTTCCACTCCCCTCTCGCAGGTTCCATTCCCCTCTCTCAGGTTCTACTCCCCTCTCTCAGGTTCTACTCCCCTCTCACAGGTTCCATTCCCCTCTCACAGGTTCCATTCCTCTCTCTCAGGTTCCACTCCCCTCTCTCAGGTTCCATTCCCCTCTCACAGGTTCCATTCCCCTCTCTCAGGTTCCACTCCCCTCTCTCAGGTTCCATTCCCCTCTCTCAGGTTCCACTCCCCTCTCACAGGTTCCATTCCCCTCTCACAGGTTCCATTCCCCTCTCTCAGGTTCCACTCCCCTCTCACAGGTTCCATTCCCCTGTCAGCTCCTGGACTGCTGGCCATATGCCCTCCTGCTCTCATCTCTATGGGCACAACTCTTCATTTCCTCACATCAGATTCCCTATCTAATCCCCCCAGCAACCACAACCCACTCCTCTCTCTCTCTCTCTCTCTCTCTCTCTCTCCCTCCCTCTCCCTCTCCGTGTGCTGTCCCTCGGTGATGGGGATCTCCTGTAGGGGTCAGGCTAATAAACGCGCTGTTTGCATTAGTGGGAGGAGACGGCAAAGCTGCTCCAAGTGCCCGTCCTGCTGTTCTGCACAGCACCGAGGGGGCAAGCCAACCCTGCAGTCACTTACACCTCAACGCCCACACACCTCTGTTTAACCTGTCAGGTACTGAGAGTCAAAGTGCACGTATGCCCACACACACACACACACACACACACACACACAGGGGTGTGCTGAAAGCCAACATTACCCATGCATTAAAGTCAAAAGGAACATGAAACGCAAACCACAAGCAGAGGAAGGAAGCGTTCAACCACACGTATTTATACTATCAGAAAAGGCAAATGTATGATCTCCCAATGCTTTGCTAAATGTGAATAATTCATTTGAATGTTAGTGATAAATAACACTGGTGCATTCAGAAATCTAACTCCGGGCTATTATTCCTCTATGTCACACACAGCATGCGGAGCTGAATACTGAGTCAAGCAGCCTGTAACAGCTCCTGTAGGTGTAGTTCTGAGGGTGGGGGTGGTGGAAATGCCCCCCCCACACACACACACAGTAATACCTGCTCACACTACTCATATAACGTGTTAGGTTGGGTGGAGTGTGCAGTGCCCCCTCCACCCCCCCCCAAAGCTGAAACAGAACCTACGTCACTGCCTGTTTATGTGAGACACAGAACACAGTGACTGAGGGGACACAGGTCACTGCAGTATGTTCCCTATGTTGGAAATGACTGAGATTTCTGAAGTAGAGGACAAAAGATTGAATTTGGTACCCTTCCAAAAAGCCGTGTGTGTGTGTGTGTTTGTGCGCATGCATTTTTCCATCCCCACTGCAGACACAAGGGCACCAGTCTCCCTCTCAGTGCTGGGTGCTGTAACCAGCGTTTTAACAGTGAAACAGACCTAATGGCTGGTCACACTCTCCCACTGCCTGTCTTAATCCCATTCTGCCCCCTAATCCGTTTCACATGCCAGATGACAGACAGCGGGCAACAGCAAATCAGATGAGGGCAGCGGCGATGAGCCCGCCTCCGTGCCACAGGGCGGTGTGCCCGGACAGCCACCCTGGAAACGACACGTTCTCTGGCAGAGCAGGCACACCGGCCCGGGGGTTGGGGAACAGGACGGAGTGGCCCAAACAGGCCACCGTAACGTCACCAGACCCGTCGGCAGAAAACCAAGGACGCACGCAAAGGAGCCACATCGCCGATGCCGCTGCTGCTCGTGCCGTGGTGGTCAGACCTCGCGGGCCGAAACCCGCGTGGGTCAACAGAACCAGGCGCAAAAAGGCCTGATCAAGCAACCACAGCGTGCATGTGAAGAACAGGGACGGAGTGGAGTGGACCAGAGCAGACCTGCTGGTGTCCCGAGAGAGTGAGAGAGTGAGAGAGAGAGAGAGAGAGAGAGAGAGAGAGAGAGGTAGTGAGTGGAAATAGAGAAAGATAGTGTGTGAGCATGAGAGGAGGAAACAGGAGAGAGAGGAGAGAGACAGGAGGGAAAGAGAGAGAGACATGAGGGGAAGAGAGAAAGACAGGAGAGAGAGAGAGAGAGAGAGAGAGAGAGAGAGAGGGGAGACGGGTAGATGAAGGGTAATATGAGCTGTGGGCAAAAGTCTGCCAGATGGGAGGCGTGTTTTCTCGGCTGCTGCTACCATCTCCAGTGAGGGCAGCGAGAGCTGCGTGCCATGTGCAGTGAGGGCGAGCCGCCATTTCCACCAGTGCTCCACCAATCACGCGGCGAGGAGAGATGCAGGCATGGTGCGTAAGCCCCCCTGCGAACCTCCCCCCGAGCGTTCCGCTCCATCCCACTTAGCTGGAGTCGCAGACCACGCCGCAGATCCGCCAGGTGCTACTTCACAGCCAACTGCTTCTGAGTGGCATGCAGATCCTGGTCACGTGACCGCGCTTCTCTTCCTGCACCCAGGAGCAAGTTCTAATGAGTGCATTCTGTGCTCAGCCCTGCTGTACAACCCAACGCTGCGCCGAATTACCCAGCAGCCCTCTCCCTCCCCCTCAGCGGCACACACTCCTTCCCCGCAGAGAGCACACACACACGCAGCCACGTCTCTCCTGACTAAACACGCCCCACCTACGCTAATCAGAACACACACTCTTTACGCCACCGGACGAGCATAAATCTCCGAAGGGCAGAGCATTTCTGGACCAAAGTTCAAAGTTCAGGCTATGCAAATATCCTATCCAAGAAATAACAGTGGATAAATGGTCTAATAATGAATTACATAATATATAAACATAAACACATAATATAACGCAGTTATGAACTTTCACATTTTTCCTATTTTGGTTCTGTGTTCCAGACAAGTTGTGTCTGGCCCCAGAGGTCTGTGGTCCATGTAGACAGGGTGTGTAATGGATATGGGAGTGTTACCCACTGATCGGTATCGGTCCTGTGACACTGTGTACCAGAGACCAAGTGAATCACTGCCTGCTTATCTCTTTACAGAACCAGACAAAAACCAGGAAGGTACCAGCAAGGGAGCTGGAGGAAAAAAAATGGAATTTCTTTATTAAAGATAAAATGTTGTCTGTCCAAATTTCCAAGAAAATAGTTTAAAAAAAAAAAAAAAAACACAGCTGTGTTGGATTGTGGGATATTACAGTGGAGTTTCTCCACTGCACTTGGGTCAAGCCAGTGGGTAGCGCGGAGAGCAGCGCTGCATAAACTCCCAGCATGCCTTGCACCTCCTGCAGCCCTTGAAACAGACTTAAGGAAAAGTAGGTGTGATGTGGTGATGTGGCCCACGGCTTGGAGAGCCAGTGAGCTTCGCCGTTTGGCTTCAGACCGCAGGCGCATCGTGGGGGACGGACGTAGGCAAAGGACGCCGCATGGCGCGGGGACGCGGAGCCGAGCTCTTCCTCGTGCTCGGCTACGTGAGCCACCACCGCTGGGGTTCCCTGGAGCAGACAGGATACAGGAGAGCTGCTTCAACCATCCGCCACCGCGCCGGACACCTCCACGGCAACGCCGACGCCTCTCACCGGTCTCGAGAAGAGTGAGTGCAGAGAGAAGGATTACTGCTGCTGTCGCCCGCGGTAACACCGGACTCGGCGCTGCGAAGAGGAGGAGAGCTGAGAGCTCTGTAAAACACGAGCCTGTGAACCGAGCAGTGTTGGATGCTCTGCTCCCATTATGCTCCCATTATGCCCTGGAGAACTCTACCCATCATCTCAACGCCCAGCATCATCACCACTCAACCTCAGCGTTACTGAGACACAGACCAGCTCACTAGAGATCACCATGGTGACACCACCAATCACCACAGTAACTCACCAGGGATGCATAACCCATGTCACTGGACAGGATGCCGCCGTTATTTGAGTTCGTTTAAGGTCCTGATTGGTGTTTGGTGGCTTTCAATAAGGAGCAGAAATAATAAATCTTCCACTTCTACTTCCACAACTGTAAATGTATTAAAAACGTAAGCACACTTACAGACTAGAAGATACAGATGTAAGTAAAAAATGTATAAAGTGGCTTAGTGCACATCAGTGAAATGAAAGAGTCGTGTATGAAAGGGTCGTGTATCAAAGGGTCATGTATGAAAGAACATATACATATATGTGGGCTGCTGCATGCGTGACCATCCTGAGAGACTCTTAGAATATATGTGCAAGTGTGTGTGAGTGTGTGAGAGAGAGAGAGAGAGAGAGAGAGAGATCAGTGTTTGTGTGTGTGTGTGTGTGTGTGAGAGAGAGAGATATCAGTGTGAGTGTGCATGTGTGTGTGCGACAGATCTGTGTGTGTGAGAGAGAGAAAGATTAGTGTGTGTGTATGTGAGAGAGAGAGAACAGAGTGTGTGTGCGTGTGTATGAGAGAAAGATCAGTGTGTTTGTGTGTGTGTGAGAGAGATATCAGTATGAGTGTGTTTGTGTGAGAGAGATCTGTGCATGTGTGTGAGAGAGAGAAAGATCAGTGTGTGTGTGTGCATGTGTGTATGTATGAGAGAAAGGTGTGTGTGTGTGTGTGTGTGTGAGAGAGAGAGAGATCAGTGTGTGTTGACAGTGTGCTCTGCAGGTCGGTTTGCGCTCCAATAGTTCCAAAAGATGATAAGTACGTCATGTGCATAAGGGGTGCACACACACACATACACACACACACACAGAACAAAAAGAGAGGCCAGCTAAAGCAGGCACAATGATGAGGGTGCAAATTAAATTACACCGGACGAGAAGGCCATGTCTGGACCTGCAGGAAACAGCACCCCAGAGACACAGAACAGCTTTCCTTTCCTTGTGTGTGTGTGTGTGTGTGTGTAAGTGCCCACGTGTATGTGTGCATTTATAGAATTTTTGGACAAATTGTCCTGTTGACAAAAAACTAGATAACTTAGGATCAGCAAATTTTACAATAATACTTTTTAAAATTTGAAAATAAATCTTTTCTTGGTTAGTATACAATAAAGGCTAAGGTTAGATTAATGTTTAGGCTTACTTACAGGTAGTAATCTACAGTTTACTAACGTAAATATTATATGTCATGTATGTGTGCCATATCCTGAAAACAGACTAAATCAAAACACTGTTCAGTGTTTTCAGCAATAATATCCTCCTATTTATTACAGTCATGCTTGGCGAGCATCTCTGTGTAACAGTGCAGTGCAGTGTAATAAACACCGCACTGCTAGCCTGCTAATCCATTATGGCACAGGTACAGTAGAATAGTGAAGTTCTAATGAAGTCACACCCTGGCTATTACGCACATCCTCCCCTCCACACACACACACACACCTTCATCTCCATTCTGCTTGTCCCTCTCCTGTGCGTTCACATCCCTGCAAACAGACGCGTCATCAGTCGCCGCTCCCCCTCACGGAGCGTGTGCAGGGCAGATGGTAACTGCTCCTGACGTGGTCCAGGTGGTGGTAGGACAACACTGCCCCTGTGTCCCCTGTGTCCCCTGTGTCCCCTGAGTCTCATCCCTGGCTTTGTCCTCTGGCTTTCCACAGATTCCCTGTGCTGTTTCAAACCACAGAGCTCAGGACTAAACAACAGTCCAGTGGGCCCAGAGTGCCAGTACTGTCCCCTGGCCCATACTGTCCCCAAGGCGTTACTGTCCCCAGACCCGTACTGTCCCCAGGGCGTTCCTGTTCCCAGACCCGTACTGTCCCCAGGCCCGTACTGTCCTCATACCAGTATTGTCCCCAGGGGCGTACTGTCCCCAGGCCCATACGGTCCCCAGGCCCACACTGTCTGTGTGTGTGTGTGTGTGTGTGTGTGTGTGGGTGTGTGTGTGTGTGTGTGTGTGTGTGTGTGTGTGTGTGTGAAAGAAGAAAAGAATAAGAAAAACAAAATGCCTGTGTACATGGTAGTAATTTAGTCATGTAAATGTAATCACAAATTCCAAAGTCCTATTCAATCTACTTCAGGTTGCTGTTTTGAACTTTACCTCTCTTGTTAAAATCCACTTAAAATCAGTCAGACACAGACTCACATACACAAACACACACACACACACAAAATCTGCTAACACACATACAGGCACACACACACACACGCGCGTACATTCAAACATGAAAAGGAGCATCCTCAGCATATTTGATGCTGTCTCTGCATTCCTTCACAAAAATAAAAATAAAACTTCTTAGTAAACATTCCTCATTCAGAAAAAACTTTATGCTGCATTTCCAGCAGCAGCAAACCATCACACAACCTTCTAATCGTTATGGACGATCTGCAGGTGAAACCTGCCCCTGCCTTACATCACACCACCAGTGCAAAAGGGCAGTGGGGGCAGATTGTTCCTTGCCTTTGGTTCTCCTTGCTAACAAATCTCACCTATTTAAGCCTGCACATATGAGAATAGAGGCGGGGCTCTCTTAACAGAATGGAGGCGGGGCTCTCTTAACAGAATGGAGGCGGGGCTCCATTCCAGCCACTGTAGCTTATCTGGTCAGTGGCGTGCCCTACTGAATACAGCCAGGCTCTTGAGAGACTATTTTCTCTGCAAAAATGTCATTATCTTCCCACTTATGTACAACAAGATGAGCAGCAGTGCACATGGCGCCAGAGTGAGATAGCAAGAACAGAGAGAGAGAGAGACAGAGAGAGAAGGAGAGAGAGAGACGGAGTTAGAGAGAGAGCAAGAGATAGAGAGCACGAGCGATAGAGAGAGAGAGAGAGAGAGAGATGTGATTATTTCACAGAATTATACTTTCGTTTCCAAAAGTGGGGTTATTACACTGACATTCTACAATTCAGCAGAAAGTGCTGTGTTTGTGCAAAGGTCAGGCCAATGCACGTCCTGATTTGAGATGAGGGCTGCGTTAAAAGGGCTACCAACTCCTCCCATCCACGTGTTTATTTCATTAGGTGGAGCTAAGAGGGGCGGGGCTCCACACAACCACCCACTGATTAGGCCAGGAAGTGAAGAGCAGCTGAATGGCCTGTTGCTTCACTGTACTCTCAACACACACACACACACACACACACGCACGCACACACACTCATCCATGATAGGTCCCCCACAGCTACATGCTGACATATCTGAAATATGTACTGCCAGTTCCATGTGATTGTGTATATCATTTAGAGTGGATTAAATGTAAAAAATATTCAGCTATGCAAATAACTGATTAACGATTCAAAGAGGTACATATGGGGTAGGCTAATTGCCACCTATGAATGATCGTTACAGTAGTATTAACCAGTGCAGTGCATATTACAGGCAAATGTTCCCTTCGATGTGAAAGGCCCCATCAGGGGCAGCGTGAGCGTAAGATGAAGTGGGATCTGAAAGGCTGTGAGCAGCACACTCCTGCAGAGCTACACAGTCTCCGGGCTCTTACATCACCCCCCTACAACAGGTAATGCAGAACAAAGTAGGTGAAGCAGCCAATCAAATCCTCCCATTCACTGTTCTTGGGAGGGGCTTCATATGGACCAGAGTAACAGGTTTTGGAAATGTCATGTGTTTGAACAATGGCCAGGTGGTGGGACCCTTTTTTATGATTATTTTTAATACTGTCCTCCAATACTGTCTTATACTGCTTGCCTTGATATCATAGAAAACTACAACATGCAAATGAACCCTCTAACAAATCTCTTTTGGATCCTGTCCAGTCTCGAATATAACAACTTAAACAACTTAGGACATCACCCCAAAAGATCATCAAATCGATTTTAAATATTTTGCAAGGCATATTCAATCGCAGTAGTAGTACTATAAAACAAGAGCATCAATGCAACATACCCAGACAATCCCCTTGCCAGGGGCCTGGTACTAGCAGAGGGAGACTAGAGGACATGTTTGACTCAAAACTGAGCCCACATTACTCATGCAGTCAAATCAGTTGTCCTAATGTAGGCTTGCTGAAGTACACACTCTGTCTTAATGTAAGCTTGCTGAAGTACACACTCTGTCCTAACATAAGCTACACACTCTGTCCTAATGTAAGCTTGCTGAAGTACACACTCTGTCCTAATGTAAGCTTGCTGAAGTACACACTCTGACCTAACATAAGCTACACACTCTGTCCTAATGTAAGCTTGCTGAAGTACACACTCTGTCCTAACGTAAGCTTGCTGAAGTACACACTCTGTCCTAACATAAGCTACACACTCTGTCCTAATGTAAGCTTGCTGAAGTACACACTCTGTCCTAACGTAAGCTTGCTGAAGTACACACTCTGTCCTAACATAAGCTTGCTGAAGTACACACTCTGTCCTAACATAAGCTTGCTGAAGTACACACTCTGTCCTAACATAAGCTACACACTCTGTCCTAATGTAAGCTTGCTGAAGTACACACTCTGTCCTAACGTAAGCTACACACTCTGTCCTAATGTAAGCTTGCTGAAGTACACACTCTGTCCTAACATAAGCTTGCTGAAGTACACACTCTGTCCTAACATAAGCTACACACTCTGTCCTAATGTAAGCTTGCTGAAGTACACACTCTGTCCTAACGTAAGCTTGCTGAAGTACACATTACTCACATTCAAGTCATAAGCTCAGTTTATGCTTTAAACTGAATCTTTAAAGTGTATGCTTTAAAGTCAATCTTTTTTATCTCTATGAGTATTCAGTCATCTGCAGGAACATTTACAGATGGAATTAGACTCATTTTGGCTGCAGTGAGCAGGTCATCATCACTGACTCACTGTAAATCAAGAAATAACATTAATTATGTTTAATTGAATAAAATAATTAAACCTGATATTAATCATTACGTTATATATTAGGAATATATTAAAATATATTCCTGAATTTGCCGTTGGTGTGCGTATAGACCATTCTACTGCAGTATAACCAAGTCCACGTTCTCTACTTACAGTGTTTGTTTATCTCATCTCTTGAGGACTCCCACTGACTGCATTTGTATGCAACACTTAACACTGCTTCTCCACTGATACTGCTAGTTCTCTAATGCTTGCTAATAATGCTTGCTAGCGCTTTAATGACGGGCCCCTGTTTAAAGCCGTGTTCCAGGTGTTCGTAGCAGAGGAGGTTATTGATGCAAGCTATGGCCAAATTGTGCTTCTGTGTGCTAAAAACTACCCCAGTGCTAAATAGTACGTATATTTCCAAGAGGTTTTTTTGAATGTCTGTCCTGGAACACGTCGTCTCATTTACAAAACTACACAGCAGAATGTCACACCTATTTTGCACATTATTTCATATATGAAGAACTGCCTCAGTTTTGACCTAACAAATGTTATGTTTAAGACACCAATAAATATTTTGTGAGTGATACAGCTGACAGAGAGCTCTCATAATATCTTTGTTGGATATATTAGAAGAAATTACAAGCACATACTCACTCCTGAAGTACAGGCGAGTTGACATCCTTTAAAAAGGACACTTACACGCCTCTTGAGTTGTGGGCACCTGGACTCAAACATTTAAGTCTGTTCTCCTCCTGAGTGGTTTCCTCCAGCAGTACACCTCTCAGTCAACCCTGAAGTGGCTAATCAAATAAACTAGTTGTCAACAGTGGTGTAGCTCCTCTCTGTGTATACTTGTATTTGCTCAATGAGGTATGTGATATAGACATAGACATATCCTCCGAGACAGCAATCTGCTGTGGTGTTTACTTGTATATACATAACATACCTAACAAGTAAACTGCAGTCCATTCTGCTAGACTAGATCTTAGGAAAGTGAGTATGTGAGCTGGACTGGTTGGGCTGCTGTATGTCTGAAAAAGGCAAGGACTTGTTTCAGCACCATGGACAGGGAACAGCAGTGTCATAGACAAGGATACTGTGAGTGTGTGAAGGATACTGTGTGTGTGTGTGTGTGTGTGTGTGTGTGTGTGTGTGCGCGTGCATGTGTGTGTGTGTGTGTGTGTGTGTGTGTGTGAAGGAGAGAGAGCGAGAGATGCATCACTCTTTCTGCACATTCTGTATAACAAATGCAAATGTAGGGCTGATGTCTGTAATTTAACAGGCACCTCTTTGTTATTTTTCAGAAATATGATGATTTGTGTTGTTCTGGTCTATGATCCGCATAGGAAAGGCCACTAAGCTTTTCCTTAAGCTTCATAAAACTATAACGCGAGCCACGGAAATGCCGCTCAGAACTGAAGAATGAACGGAAAAAAGCTTCCAGGGAGTTGGCACGGAACATATTGTAGCGCTGTTAACGTTATTGAAATCCCACAAATCACTGCGCCTATTAACACACACACACACACACACACACACAAGCAGACAAGCAAACAAATCTAACTATGTTGCTGAAGCCTTCCTCTCTTTCTAGTCTTTTTGGGCAAAACCACGAATGGAGAACTGAAAGACTCTTACTGAGCACACAGCTGTTCGACCGGTCTTTTTTATGTTGTGCAATACATCCGGTTTTCCCAGAACGAGGATCATCAGCACCTCATCTGTAAATACACTTATTTATCACTGCTGTATTTGGATAGCTTGGACGGGAATACTGTACATTTCCCCATATAGAGCTAAACGATGCCACGCATACATTTAAACCATCTGCACTCGACCTTCATTTATCAATGGCAAATCCCACAAGAAGAAAGATACCCCTTCATCTTTTGCGATAATCCACAAGTGCGCGCGCAGCAGAGATGCACGTCCGCGCACTCGCGCGCACGCAGAATATAAAGTAGACCACATACCAAAAAACAACGTTCTTTTATCTGCACTGTACATGGGTCAAACCTTGTTAACCGCGCTAGCACAGAGAACAATGTAGCAAAGCTTCAAATTGAGCACGTTCGTTTGTAGACAAAGTGGTCAGACTACATAAAGCCTTCAAATCAGTAAATCCTACCGTGCATTCGTCCATGCATGTCCGCACCGAGTATACATCCGTTTCATATTTCTGAACCATAAGCTCAAACTCTTGGTATTTCTCCTGAGCTCGCTGGTCGAAATGTTGGTAAGCCTGAACGCACCGAGTGCATCCTGCCGTATCACCACCTTTCGCCATGTCGAGGTTGCAACTCGAATTGTCCGGATTCGAAAACCCGTAAAACAAATCCAAAAGTGAGTAAGAATTACAAAAAGAAAGATATAAATCACTCAAATTCCACTCCACCGACCGCGTGCCCCCTTCATCGGAAAGGCCCGAGCACGCCGCTTCCGCGTTGGCGATAGTAAAGCAGTTTTTGGAGAGACTATCGGGATGACACGTTTCAAGTGGCCACAAAGGTTTGGTAGAATTCCCTATAAAAATAAGACTCTGCTCACTGCCGCTGTAGGAAGGCTGATTTGGGGATGAAAGTGTATGTTTTGCGTCCGGGTAGTCTCTCGTGTCCATGAACGCTAACTTGTCCTGTCGCTTGTCTCGAGTCCTTGTCAATTTCGCCTCAGCACAGAACCACAAATGGTCAGAGAGCAGAACGGTTATAAACAAGAGAGAAGCTAAGGACAGTCGCCATCTCTGGGCCCTTTCTGAATCGGTAAATGGCTTTTCGTTCTCTCGGGGTGCAAACCAGATTTTTAAACCGTCATCTTGCTGCCGACACGTCCAAGCATCCCTGGTCATATTTCAGGAAGGCGCTGCACTGGCCGACTCCACCGCGACGGCTCCTCTGTCACAATAGTCATTGACTTAGGGATTGACTTGAAATGTTTTTCCCTTATTAACGACGGACTGTACGTGGTCCTGGCAACGCTCTTTGCGTCGATCGGTTTACTCCGGTTCGGTTAATAGTCGGGCAGAGATTAAGCCCTGTACTGTCATATTCCCGTTCTGCATGACTCTCCGGAGAACAGCCTTCTTCTCTGTGTTAACATTCCTCTCTCCTGTCTTCCCTCCGGGGCCGCACTCTCTCCCATAGACCAGCTGTCGAGACCCTGGTGCCTCTCCCTGTCGGTTCCTGGATTTCGTCAAGGGAAGGCGAGATGGTCGTGTTGTAGTCCGCGGAGCTGTCTCTTCCGTAACTGGGCGGTTTGCCTTAAATCTCTTCTGTTAATAGCCAGAATCATCTTGGTCCTGTGTTAAGTTGCCGCCATGTTCGTCTTGAAACACTTTTTGGGAGCTGGGTCGTTTGCGTCATCTCCAGCGTTGCGATCGCTCCATCCTGGCGCAGTATCTGAGTACTAGCAATGGCTACAATGACACACGGTAATTCATTACAAGCATTAGCTGTCCGTTTTAGATGAAAGAAAAACTTTAAAATACGACAAAAGATGAATTCCGTAAATTTCCGTAATTTTTCAAACTGAGTCGTGAATATTGATGTTCCGATAATAATAAAAAGGCAGAAATATCAATCGATTAGCGGTATTTTTTTCTCCGTTTATCCGTATTCATTCTCATTTCATCAAATGCCCCGTGCAACGATGTGGGTGGGAACTATGAGGAATATTGTTGACAGTCCGTTGTCAGGAATGTGCTCAGCAATGTTTTTTATGGTTGACGATGTCCGTTTTTATAAAACGACGCCTTGTAATTACCTTGAGAAAATACCCAAATCAAATCAATGCGAAGTGCGGTAAGCCGTAAACAAAAAGCCCATGATATAAAATCACGTCATTACTCTAGAATGTTTCCGAAGCGCTACTGCTTCCTTCCTCGTCACGTGAATTTCCCCCAAAGTTTATTAGTATGCAGCGTGCAACTGTGGCTCTGACGAGCTCCGCTAAGGAGATGGGCAGAGGAGAGACATCTGGGCGTCTAAGCAGCACGTTGAAGGCAAGCTCAGGAACGTGAGGGGAGAGAGAGAGAGAGGGAGAGGGAGCATGTACTGTACGTGTGTCTTCCAGTAACCTTGTTCAGACGACAGCAGTATTTGTTTGGCCCTATTTGGTCTTCAGTATCAGAGCAAACAAGGTGACTGTGCTATGCCCAATCATGTTTTGTTTCATTGTGAGTGTGTGTGTGTTTGTGTAAGAAGGTTGTAAAATTTGTATTTTTATCTGTTTAATAACGTGTTTTTTTTCCTTTAGAGTGGCTAAATCACTATCAAGTGCAAAAGTCTGGAACGCTACCAAGAGAAAATTGACTATTTATTGAAAAGCTGAAAGGTGAGACATAATTATGTGACATAAGGTAGAGGGAGGATGTTCCCAAGAACCTTGTAAGGTCCTTATTTCAGGTCCTGTTGTTGTGTTTGCTGACCATGTTAAAGCCATTGTTACATTTACAAGAATTGAACACCACCATGCACATTTCTCATATCAAAGTTCAATCAGGGTTTTCAAACAGAGCACAAACACACCATAGTGATGAACTGGCTCAACAAAAGTTATTTATATATGCCACACCATTAAACATATGCAATCATATGCAATCATTCTTTTCTTTCTATAATAGTAAACAAACATACCAAACACATATATGGATGGTAGGTACCTCTGGGAGGTATACAGTGATTTATACAGTAATTTACACAGTGATTTATACAATGATTTATACAGTGATTTCATGCTAATATGTCTGCGCTGTCCTCATCTGGTGCTTCTCTGTCAAGCTCTTGATGAACTTTATGTTGTGCTTCCTGCTTCCATCTGCAGGTTCTTGTGCCAGCATCAGGTTTGCTAGAGCACAGAACCGCAACCATGTGCAGAACCCCAGGTCCTCCGGCATTCACTGATCCAATAGGCGGAGGCCGGGACCACTGACACGCATCGTTATTTCAAAATCATGCCGTCTTTTTGCTAATAGTTATTCCGGTAATGACCAAACATATGTCACCAAACGAGAGTAGATGTTAGCATGCAACATTTGTGCAGATGTAAATCTCCATTTCGATGATGCCTGTGAACGTATCTTGAGAAGGGATCTTTCATGTTCTACAATCGATAAGTAGCCAAGAGCACTAATGTCTGCTTGGGCCTAGCAGCCAATAAAATCTAATGATATAACAGCTCAATAAATCCCCTTCAGACAAACATCCTCTGGGGGGGCAGGTACAGCAGGCAATCAGCTCCTCTGTTTTGCTAGCTGTACTTTATGGTGTCTTTTTATTAGTATTATTCTTGTCAAACAACATATAATCATTGTTTTGGAGACATTTATTTGGCCAGATTTTGCTCTGTGTGCGACCATATTTCCCATGTTCCAAATGAAAACAGGTTCTCACACTGAAGAGGTGGGGGAGGGACCTTCTTCTCCTCACCCATCTGTCACGAGTTGCACGGTGCTTGTCAAACTTAATGTGGGAAATCAATTGAAAGGTCCCAAGAAACCTGCTCTCCAGACGTCTTCTCTATGCTTTGCTTAAGAAAAAAAGAAAAGGTGACCTCACTTTCATCTCGCACTGTCATGGAAACCAATATTTGACGAATAACCTACAGCATCTGAAGAAGCCCCTCCTGGATTGGTCCCTTGGCTTTAGAGCGGTCCGTAGGCTGGCTGGAGCGTTTCCCCACGTTCTGCTCCCGTCGGCGTTAACATGGGCCCAGAGTGGTCTGCAGATTCTGCAAGTGAACGAGCTGCTTTTAAATGCCCAGGGACAAACTCTGCTCTCTCAGCACTCTTGCATCATTACACGTTGCTGGAACCTATTCGTTCACATGATTTGCCTTTGACCTTGAGGTTCTGATTTAGGACATGCGAAATCAGCCAACACTGGGCACACCGTGTGTGTGTGTCCTTTCACCATAGATGCTTCGGTTTTACTGTATAGCGATAGTTCTGGCGTGGGAATTGCAAGGGTTTGATAATTAAATGTGGTGCAAGTCTCTGGGTCCCTGCACTGCCACTGGGGCCCGGGCTGAATGGATGAGCCGATGACTGGGAGGATAACTGAGATGTCCAGAGTCAGGCAGCCAATGACTCACTCAGTTTAAACATGGTTAGTCATACCTCACGTGTTCTTTGCCTCCACAGTGGGTTCTGCGTATTAATTAAAGTAAGTGAAATCAGAGGCACATTAACTCGAACTGGGGTAATGCACCCTGATGTCATGGATTATTAATTGTGTTTTAGCGGTCCATGAACTGATCCAGCCCTGATCCAGGTTTAATAAGACACTCGAGGCATGTATGCTTCTACATCACATAAAATGCAAATTCCAGTCCTTAAAACATGGTGTGTATTTTCAATTTGAAGTGAATGGGTTGATCTTTGGATCAACTTCATGTTGCTGTCCAGGGTATCAGCACGGAGGGTTGTTAACACATGCGGCGGCCACCTCTGAACACCCTTGGACTGTCTGTGCACTGGCAACGTCAGATGATATGAAAGCTCAACAGCCTGTACAGTAGATCTTCGTCCTCGGGGGGGCTGTTGTGTGGTCCTGTGGCCCAGCCCAGCTCTGCTGGTTTGTTAGTGGAGAACATTGATCGTCGGCCAGCTCTCTTAGATGATGGAGGCCCATCGTCGCCCATTTTGCATCACGTCCGATTGTTTGTTGAGCCTTCAGATGGCAGTCCGTGAATGCTTCAGCTGCTTGGTCCTCACACTCTGCAGGAGGAGCGTCAGGGTGTGACCCACATGCTTCTCGGCTCCTGCGGTTTCCTCTCCATTTCCCCACCCAAGACTCCTCATGACTCCCATCACAGGTACATCAGTACTCTGTTCCGACCTTGTGCAGCCAGGGCAGGGTAGAGCTCTGTGAGCCTCCCAAGGGCCCTAACTAACGGCGGACATCTCTGGAGACGAAGGAAAAGAGAGAGAGATGATCAGTAGTGCGAAACAAGAAATTCTTTCAGTCATACATCGGACCAGGTGTCATGTGTTTTGTTTCAGTGTAACTAGCCCCATTTGCCTTCTCGGGGCCGTGTCCAATCACGTTCAGAGGCCACACCCTCTAACCAGAATCAGAGGCCACACCCTATGATCCCCCTCCCCTCACCCCCCCCCAGGACATATGGTATCAGTCACGAATGCCTCGTTCTCCTTCCCACTCCATTACACACACATTATATACAAATATTAGCACGTGTGCAAACACAAACACACACAGACACACAGACACACACGCGCGTGCGCTCATACGCAGTGTGTGCCACCTGAAAGGTAGCCAATCAACAACATATGTGTTTGTGGCAAAGCCAAGCCAAAGAGGCTCCTCTTTAATTAGCAGCCCGCTGCTTGGCTGGCAGAGCCGGGACAGAGAGGGACAGAGGACGCTCCCGTCTCGCGTCCCCACTGCAGCCTGGAATCCCCTTCACTGAGTGGGAGCTGTCAGACGTGACTCACACCCACCTGCACGGTTACCGCGCTCCACCCAGCCCGGCTTGATGCGAATAAGCGCTACGCTATTTGCCGCTGCGGAAACTAAGCTCCCGGCTACTCATCACCAGGAGTCCAGCTACGAGGCCGCAATGCCAAACCATGCGGTCCTTCCTCCATCTACCTTTCAATTCATGCCTGTAAGGACATTTTCGGTCACACGAGTTGCGTTTTGAGACCCACATTTACCATCGTTAGGTAACCAGAGGAACTCGGCCTCAGGTGGTCAGTCTGCCTGCTTTGAAGAGAGCTGTCTGATCTCAGATGAGCCACAGCTGTAGTTGTGAGACGTGATGCATCTTGCTGACAGGCTCTCACATCCTTGGGTGTGCTGGGAAGTCTCATCATGGCAGTGGACAGCTATGGTGTGTGAGAAGCGTGTTGCAGAGGTTCTGGGTGGAGTGGTTCTGGATGTAGTGGTTCTGGAGTAGAGTGGTTCTGTGGTGTTTGCCCATGAATCTGAGCTCAGCGTAACACATCCTTGTAGTTGACACTTGCAGGTGAAACTAAGGCCACGCCTTTTGTAACTCCGCCCCCTCATCAGTGTTTTCAGCTGTGTCTCGTTTGATCCCTTGTTTAGTCTGTGTATTTGAGTCCTGTGTTTAGTCCTTTAGTTTATCTGTCATTGTGGTTGTAAGTACTGTGTTTAAAATGCATCTTGTGTAGTTAGCTTGTTCATGTCTTTGCTTCCCTTTTGCTTCTGTTTCCCAAGTCCTATGTGTTAGTGTTTCCTGTCTGTGCTATTTGGGTTTCATGGTTTGTGTGTGGTTTGTCTTTGTTCCACATCTCTGTACTTTGTGTAGTTTTGTTTGTCTTTTCAATAAATCTGTCTGCACTGGCATCCAGCCTCCAACTGCCAAACGTTACAGGCCCTGTACCAAATTTACATTTAATCCATCATCTCACAAAATGGAAATCAAAATGCACCATTGTGAATGCTGTGAGACGTAGTTAAACTTGCGTTCCAACTTGAATCAGCTCCAAAAAACAGGGGGTTTAGCAGTAAGACATTCTAGAAGCAGGGAGAGGAGAGGGGAGAACATACTGACGCCTCACACACCCACATACACATCACACTGAAACCACACACACCGCACTGAGTTCCTCACACCCTCCCAGAGAAGCACCTGCTCCACACAGCCTGTGGCAGGTGCGGAGTTCGTCTTGGTGGGGGACGCGGTGGACAGTAACCAGATCACGGAGGCATTGATACGGAGCCGTCCCCCCCGGACGAGACCAGCCATGATCTACGGCCACAGAGCTACAACCTGAAAGGGCCCAGCGCCTGTTTAGGTGTGAGGGGACTTTAATATGGGCTTAACACTCACAATATGTGAGCTCACTCTCACAGAAACGAACAAGGTTGACCTACACACCCGTCAGATGTCTTACACATCTGCTTTGGTGTGTGCAACGCATTTCCCATCCCGGTTCTCCTTCATACAAACTCTTTGAGAGAACTTTGTCTGTCATTGCATATACGCATCCCTAGCAAATGTTGAACAAGTAGATTTTGAAGCCACATCTCATTCACACCTGATTTTTTGAGGTCGCTCTATATGTCTCTTTAATGTACATTGACGTGATATCAAGCTGTCTGTGATAACTGCATTATATGAGATGTCTCATCATTAATTAATTCTTGCAGAAATTATTAGATTGTAGTGTTTTCTGGGGAAATCTGTGCCTGTGTGACTGTGTGGGGATTCCTTTGTGTTTTTATAATGCTTATAAAAACATTATCTGTACTTGTGCATAATAAACAGAATGCACATGTGGTCGGAGCACCCAGCACATCACACTGTAACCCCCCCCTATCAAGCTGAAGATCCTGCTGGCTGGCTGTGGCGCGACGTGATTGGTCAGCTTGAGAAAGAGTCCGGAGCATGAGGGACGGCGCGGGCTGAGAGGGCTCAGTCGTTTACTCTCCTTCCTCCTCCCTGGAACGCTCGCAGTGTCTCACTCATGGAGCCTCACGATTTGGCCTAGATTCCCACAATCCAATCAGGGCCTTCCGCTTTCCGGCTTTGGCTTGGATCGGGGAGCCCCTGCTAATGCTGACAGCTCTCCGGTATTCCCGGAGGTGGCTTGGAATAGAGATGCGGAAAGGCGGGATTTAACGTATGCAGCTCCGAGCGTCTCTGGGCTCCTCTGCAGCGTGGCACAGAGCTCAGCACACCGGCCAGTTTACATTTAAGATTCTGGCAGGCTGTCGCTCTGTATGCCGACTAATGATTGCTTGTCATTAGCTGTGCTTTACCCACTGGGCAAACTCAGCACTCTCCTGCCCTGCAGACATAACATCTGCATGGTAAGTGCCTGGTCCCCAAAAGAGAAGCAGTGTTGAACACGCCATCTATCTTCTACAATGAAAGATTTGTTTTTATCTCAATACCTGTAAAAGATTTATTTGTGTTCAATAAATAAATAAATACATACTTACATACATACTTGTTTCCCGAATTACTACTCACTGTTTTGATATAGTTGTCAGATATGAATGTAACAGTGAAACTTCCCTTTTGTAAAGCATTCGTCTCCATACACAACAGCACTGATGTGCCTTACCCTGTATGCTTCTCCATACACAACAGCAGAGGGTGGCTTTAACGAAGGCAGCGTTCTAGAGATGATTTACCAGTTTCTGATGATTCTGCTCCCCATCCCTCTCTCTCTCTCTCTGTCTTTCTTTCTACTGCCACAGGGATCGTAGCAGTGGGTCAGGTCTCTGATTCCTAGCCAGATGGATGTACCAGACTCCTGTCGGAGCTGTTGGGATCCCTAGCATAAACAGCAGAAGGCTGAAGCTCCGGGGGGCTCTGGGGCTGATAGTGAGCGTCCGTGTCCCAGCCGAGGAGCCTGGACAGCAGCCCAGATCTCACCACTGTCTCCTCCACTGGAGCTGAGAAGAGCTTCTCACATGCAGCTCACAGCGTCAGTGCATAATGTGTCCCGGAGCTGGAGGATCTGGCCTGCTGGGACCTCGGGGAAGAACAGGACATCAGATGGAGTCTGAACAGAGCACAAAACAGCCTCGCTCAAAGAACAGTGGTGTGCAGTGCAAGATCTGGGACCATTAACCTGAAGAAGGAAGAATATTCTTATTGAAATCTGTTATTGAGTATTCAACGACAAATCTAACATTGTAATGTCTTGAATGAAAACTAAACATGCAATCATGCAGTTCATAATGCAATAAGTGATAGAACAACAGGTTTAATATCACCTCAGTGCCGCAATAGACAGTTAACACACCTGCTTTCCAGAACACAGAGCAGCTATGTCCAAAGTTTCTCTCAAACATCCTAATAGCTATTATTACCTGCTGATATTGTGTGGGGCACACAAGCCAACGTCCATGCTCACACACCGCTGCGGTCTCCGAACACCACCTCTGCGAAAGCGTCCTGTCTCTGGTCGTCCGCCAACACGCTCTCACGCTTCCACACAAAGGCAGACAGGTATGAGTCAGTGCTGTGCCGACAAGCCAGCGACCCGCCGGATTACACCGCTTCATGATATCTCTGGCTATGCATGCCAGATTACTGATCTACTCACTGTCTCACCTGCCTCACCATAAGCCACCATGCAGTCAGTGACCAGCTCCCAACAGCAAGGTGTGTCCACCTCCAGGCCAATGAGCGAAGGGCTCATCTCTAGCACATGCTCAGTACGCCGAGTCCAGGGCCGCCCTACAAGTGCCGTCTCAGCACTACCTAGTCAACACCCACCTTCATGTCAGCCCACTGCCCAATCAGAACCCACCTTCAAATGTCAGTCCACAGCCCAATCAGAACCCACCTTCACGTCAGCCCACTGCCCAATCAGAACCCACCTTCAAATGTCAGTCCACAGCCCAATCACTTCAAATATCAGTCCACTGCCCAATCAGAACCCACCTTTATGTCAGTCCACTGCCCAATCAGAACCTGTCTTCACACTTGCAGAGCTGCGTAGCATTTGTTAATTGTCATCACAGTGCTGGCCTTTGCAGTGCTGATACTGCAATATGCAGATGAGTCCTTGAACAAATCAAAATACATTTTATTGTGCAGTGGGAGCATCCTGGCCAATTTCAAATGGTCTGAGTATTCTGTGGGCTTTTTGATGATTTGTGGCATGATCCAACAGATTATAATTCTGCTCAAAGCAATGCAAGCCAATCGTTAACCATGTTACATCAAGGACTCACAAATTAGTTGTAATATATTGCAAGGCAATCTCTTGGTCACGATTAAAAGCAATATAATCGCCATGGTCACAATCAAGGGCAACACAATCGCCATGGCCACGATGAACCGCAACACAGCCATAGCTGCCGCGCCGCGGCCGCGATTGATCGCAACAGAATCGCCGAAGTCATGTTTGGTCACAATATAATCAACACGTGGATCTTTGTCCGTATCATCCGTCCCTCCGTCCCTCGGGCATCACCGTCTGCTTGCATCACAGACGCGGTAGTCCATCTACTATCCACTCTGACTCGGCACCTCATACACCTTGTTACACGTAGGACATTCACAGACCTCCACATGGTCTGAGATACAGACCTCATGCAGAGCTGTCAGAACATTACACGCAGTATTAAGTGATCACGTACTGCTAAACCGATAGCTCAAGCATGCTGTTAATATGCTAATCCCTACACAGCTGTGACGAATATCCTGCAGGGTAAGGTCAGCCGCACTGACTGACACAAAGCGCGATCCCTGCAGCTTGGGATACGTCGTACGCTAGCGTAGAGACTCGCAGGCATGGCAGTGCTTCGCTTTTCATGTTCTTCCTGCAGTCAGTATTCTGATGTAATGCAAGTGCTCTCATGGGATGAAATTCACAGACATGCATTGGACAAAACAACCTCCTCTAGCACTACAGACACTTGCGCTGAGTATCTCCAGGAATGGGGTAAAAAATTATACATTAGCAGCCTAAACCTATTCCACCTACAAAGCAAGAGCTTGGCACCTGTCCTCTAAAATATCATGGGGATAGCATAGCTACAGGGCCTGTACCTCCCAGTTCCTATTTCAACCTGTCAGCTTTTACGATGGCAGCCAGTCTTCTGAAGGAGACGCAGGAAGCTCATAATAGTTCCAGTAAAGCTATCAGGGCTGAGAATGATGGCCAGAAACCGAAACAGCACCGGCCCTCCTCACAAAAAACATCACGTGATGTCTGCCGTGATCTCACGTGATGATGTTTTGAGGTTTTGTTATGACTTTAATAAGGTGCACCACAAACTCCTCCACTACACCACAAACTCCTCCTCTACACCCCAAACTCCTCTGTACCACAAACTCCTCCTCTACACCCCAAGCAGCACCCCTCCTCTACACCCCAAGAACCTCCTCTGGACCACAAACCCCTCCTCTACACCCCAAGCACCTCCTCTGTACCACAAACCCCTCCTCTACACCCCAAGCACCTCCTCTGGACCACAAACCCCTCCTCTACACCCCAAGCACCTCCTCTGTACCACAATCCCCTCCTCTACACCCCAAGCACCTCCTCTGGATCACAAACCCCTCCTCTACACCCCATGCACCTCCTCTGCACCCCAAGCACCTCCTCTGTACCACAAACCCCTCCTCTACACCCCATGCACCTCCTCTGCACCCCAAGCACCTCCTCTGTACCACAAACCCCTCCTCTACACCCCAAGCACCTCCTCTGGACTACTCAGCAGGACCAATTCTTCCCGCTTTCTTCGTCTTCAGAATGGGTCTGTCCTTCACTTGAAACATTCATACCGCACATGTCGCAAAACACTTTCAGCTCCTCTTATGAAAAGGTGAGATTCATGGTGGGCTCAAGGACACAGGTCAGAATTCAAGGGATTTAATTCCAGTATCTCGTTCTTCCCATCACCAATGGCATGACGTCTCTCTGTTCTGCATCATAGTGCTGAAAAGCACTTTATACTTCAAGCAGAACCAAGTCATGGGTAAAGGGGGCTGTCATGGGAGCTTTGGACATGACGCGGTGTATCTGACAGGAGCTTTGGCAATCTCCCTCGATTCGGACGGACTGTAAGATGCAGCTGCAGTTACAGCAGAATTCACATTTCTGCATCGGGTTTGAACTGAGCAGCCTTACAACACAGCAGTGATCTAGAAATCCAACCACCATTTCCAAGGTATTACTCTCCTCTCCTATAACAAAGTGCAACCTTACCTGCTCCTGAGGTCTAACTGCCCAGTTCCACAGCCAGACAGCCTGCAAAGCACAAGGCAGACAGGGGACCAGCTACAGTTGGGTTAGATATTCCACAGAGCTGATAGAGTTGTGCAACATCAGTACAGCAGTGTCTGCACCGTGTCTGGATTGGGTTTTCCAATCAGATGTGCTTCCCCTCTGCAGTGAAAAGCTGTGAACAACTAGATCCAGCAGCAGTGGCCAATCAACAGTGGCCAACAACGAATATTACCGTGCATTAGCATGTCGCTATCAACAAAGCATCATTCTAGTTCTCTTTAAGAGAAGACATCTTAAAGGACAAAGTCCTGGAGGTGCCTAAAGCTAAACAGTACAAGCTGGGCTCTACCAACAAAGCTTCCCACCGTGAACCTGTCTTCTCTTGGAAGACAAACACATTCCTGCTCCACAGGTACATCTAGGTCATTAGAGATTTGGGGGATGTTTGTAGTTAGCGGAGAGTGGATCTGCTCCTCTGAAATGCATTCAGCACTCTCGGAAACAGCATCATGTCATCAGCAAACTCATCATTAAAGATTAAAATAAATGGCCTCCCACACAGGACAAGATGTTCCTGGCACGCCTGTATTCTACCAAAACATGCTTAATGGTCATCATGGCAACTGTTCTCACAAATCTTATGTATTGTCTCCTTAATTATATATTTCTTCGGGGTCACTTGAAAGTGTGTGTATATGGATATGTTCTTATTAGTGTGCAAGAGTATTGAATTATGTATCTTGAAAAACTGTTGTGGATTCTGGGTTTTGAAGAGTAGACAAGACACAAACGTAACATAATTAAATAATCAAGCGTACTGTATCGCATGTTCTATCACCTCAGGGATGATGCGCAAAAACAAAAAAAACAAAAGGTGGAAAAACCCCTTCCACACCATGAAAGAACATGTAGAGGTGTCAAAAACAAATCACAAACACACAGCGCTACAATTACAGCTAATACTCCTTTATTATAACTGTGGCTAAATCAATGTCTTGACTTCTTTGGGCCATTCAGACTGCAGGGTGGCAATACTGCACAGACACACTGGATTGCTTCATCACTCAAAGCATTTATCGTTTATCTAGACGTCCTCAACGGCGTGGGCGATTCCCGCATGCTTCTGTGTCCTCCAAGGGTCTCCATTAGAGGGACTCCATCATGTCAGACCTGAAGACCAAGTTCTCTTGTGCTGAGGGGAGGATTGAGTGGCTACGGGTGCCTATTGTTGCAACTCAATCTTTACCCCTGAGGGCAGGGACCTCTGAGGGCAGGGACCCCTGTGGGGAGGGACCCCAGTGGGGAGGGACCCCTGGCACAGGTAGGGGCCTCATGGAGCTCCATACAGAAGAGAAAACATAAATTCTTCATAAATGCAAAATACAAAAATACAAAACTCAAATAGGTTTGCCTGGACCACCAGTGGCTCTGTGATATGTACAGTATTCACACGGGTGCGAGCCACAGCTTATAGCTTGCTAGCTGAACAGAAACTCTATACAGTCCAAAAAAATTTGTTGGGGCATTAGATTTCATCTTGAAATAAAATTGCGCTGCCATACATCAAATCAAACTGTGAAGTTAATCGATATCCTTCCCTCCAGTGTCGAGAGGCGTTTCCAAACGCTTGCATCATACAGGTGTAAAGACGGTGATTTACACTGCTGACAGAGTGAGTGCAGAGCAGAGGTAGAGGTGCTCCTGAACGCTCCACTGGAGAGAACGGCACACAGCTAATCAGAGCAGACAGCGCGGAGGACTCGCTAGCGTCTTCCTGACAGCGCAGTGGACGAAGCCTCGGCAGGACTTTTAGTCCCGGCTGCTGAAGTTCTGGGTCACTCAATAAATCACTCACGGTGTGCAATTTATTATAGAGCACAAAGCTTAAGCAAAAACTTGAGTTGGAGGAAAAACAATCTGTTAAAGTGTCAGAGTTTTTGAAGTGCGCTGTGGGTCAAACAGCAAGAGGAAGCTTCAGTCGTGAACTGTGATGGCTGCAGTTGTTGAGATCCACCCTGCAGACACACATGATGGGGGGCAGGACCATGTCTATAGGGCTGGCAGAGTAAAGTTTGGTGAAAGGTCGAAACACATGAATAAAACCGAACTGCTAAATATATGTCAATCGATAAATACATGGTCAGAGAGTAGATAAAGTCCGGATGAATACATGCCATTCGAGGACAGGGAGGAAGAGAAGGAAGAGAAAGGAGGGATGAGCAGCCCCTAGAAAACTCCAGTAATCCACAGCCTGCTGGGGATGGTAGTCTGGAGAGAGACGGGAGGGGTGGGGGGGGGGAGAAAGAGACAGCAGGATGGATTATAATAAAAGTGGATAACAAGAGTGACCAGTCAGCAAGACACTAAAAAAGGAAGGATGGATTATAATCAAAAGGTGGATAACAAACTTCACCCTGACCAGTCAGGACAAAGACACAGCAAAAAGGAAAACAGGACAACAGACACCGCAAACTTCACCCTGTACTCAAACAGGACAACAGACACCAGCAAACTTCACCCTGTACTCAAACAGGACAACAGACACCAGCAAACTTCACCCTGTACTCAAACAGGACAACAGACACCAGCAAACTTCACCCTGTACTCAAACAGGACAACAGACACCAGCAAACTTCACCCTGTACTTTACTGTGTTTTTGTGTTTGTTTGTGTAATTGGACTTTTATAAATCCAATAAAAAACTACGGCTAAGGCATATTTCCTTCTCTCTCTTTCAGCAACCCATCCCACACACACACACACACACACACACTCACACACACACACACCGGTATCTGGTAATGTGAGCAGGAGAGGAAGGGTCAGCCACACGCCTTCCTCCCTTCCAGAGCGCTTTCATTACTGCTCGTTACCGTGACACCGCTCGTTACCGTGACAGCGGCGCTCAGCTCCCCTGGAGCAGGGTCCTTTCTCACACACGTCCACTGCTGTCACCATGCTGAGAACACACCGCGATTACAGCAACAGCGCTACACCGTAGCAACAGCGCAGGCATTTACAAACTAAAACAACGCGCACAGGCACGAGAGAGCCGTCCTAGACACTGGACCGATATTCTCTCACATATGTGCTGTGACGCTTACACATAAGAGCATTATGAAGAACACTTTGACACCGCTGGTGGGTCTCAGACTGGGCCAGCGATATCGGACAGACGCTGAACATGGACACATTTTCACACAGGACCTTTTTTCTCCCTTCTGTTAAGGGGAAGCAGATTGTCATGCTGACAGTGTCCAGTAGCTGTGGGGTTTCTGCAGGGGAGCAATAGCTGGCCACAGTGGAAAGTTGTCTCAGGCTACTCCCAGCCCCCCAGGGCCGATACGCTCACTCGCAGAGGTGAGAGGAGCCATGCCCGGGGAGGGACGGGACATTAACCTGCTGCAGGACCGCCGTCCTGAGGCCGTTTCATTTCCTATCTGCATCAGTCTGAAGCCCAACCTATTAGACGGAGGCGGTGAAATGAGTCTGCTGCTTGAGTTGTCTCTGCCAGAGACCCAAAAAAAACTCCCCTCCTCCAGACTCTCCTCCTCCAGACTCAGCTCCTCCTGACTCAACTCCTCCAGACTCTCCTCCAGACTCCTGCTCATCTCCCCTCCACCAGACTCAACTCCTCCAGACTCAACTCCTTCAGACTCCTGCTCATCTCCCATCATCCAGACTTCCCTCCTCCAGACTCCCCTCCTCCAGACTCAACTCTCCTCCTCCAAACTCTCCTCCTCCAGGCTCCAGTTCACACATGTCTGAATACGACTGCATGCTCTGTTTATTCCAGCACAAGGTGTTCACTCATGTATTTTACCCTTGGAATTCAGGGATGCGTGCATGTGCGCATGCTTGTACACACACACACACACAGTTTGAGGGACGTCATATTCCTCCCATTGCATTCTGGGTGCCTCAAAGCATTCTCCAACATAAGCTTTGTTATAAAATGTCATTTTGATTACACAGTTTAAAGATTATATTACCATTCACAAAACGTCCGTATTTATGAATCAGTGCAAACAAAATTCAAGACAATGGTACACAATTTATGAACCACTACAAATATTAAACACTAAAATGAATTGTTTCTGTTGGCATCAAAATATAACAGACCTCCCGCTACATATAAATCATATAAATCTTTAAAGATAAAATTTTTTGCATTTTTTCATCATTATTATTCAAACGTAATCATCCTCTTTACAAACACTACAGAAAAAAACTGAAGCGTCGAGAGGGACCATGCAGAATCCAGCATGCATATCACTCGTGAGTGTCTGTTAGAGAGGACGGCGGTGGAATAAACGCCTCACTCTCCACCCCAAACCTCCCTTACGCTCGACCGAACTGCGATGATGCAAGACCGAATTCTCTCAGCTCACACGCATTGCTAAATA
Organism: Brachyhypopomus occidentalis; assembly: GCA_020368025.1. Lineage (NCBI taxonomy): Eukaryota > Metazoa > Chordata > Actinopteri > Gymnotiformes > Hypopomidae > Brachyhypopomus > Brachyhypopomus occidentalis. Next base: position 7,239,488 of record JAGXOD010000005.1, read on the forward strand.
AGCACTGGAAGCTGCTGTTGGACCTGAGGCACTGTTTCTGCTCCAGCTGAACGAGCAAAAACGAAGCAAAGGAAGGAGAAAAAAAGTTGTAAGGACCAAGTTATTTCCCGTGCGTGGTTGTGCTCTGGATGAGGCTTGTCCAACGTTGCGTGCGTGTGCGTGAATACAGGCTCGGACGGCGTGGATGTAAACAAGGGCCATTTGTAAACAAGCTCGTAAGACTGAGGAGTGCTCTCGTGCTGATACTGCACGGGCTCGGGGACCGGAGACGCAGCGTACAACGCAGCACCGTGATTGGACAGGACTTCAGAGAACTGGGTGCCACCACAGAGGGGCTGCACAGACCAGTGGATCCAGTCCACAGACAGGACACGTGCCCCGGCCGTAATGGAGCACCCATACACCACAACGCCCCACTGTCTGCGTATTCATATGTTAGCAGTGTTCAACAGGCAATGCTCAGAAGCATGTAAGGCGACTGGCACATGCCTGTCAGTCTTTGCCCAGCCCTAA